>ML345158.1:0-34295 GCA_005239505.1 Nicotiana paniculata | reverse complement strand
GCGATGTGGCCGGCTTGGAGACTTAGGTGAGCTGCATCATCCGGAGGCGACCCGCAGCCGACACAATCTCCCTCGTATTGTATTTATTTTCATTTTAAATCTCTTGTCCAATTTGTATTTCGGACAAGCTTTGTAGTATTTGTGAAATTCTTAGAATTTGCTCATGCACTTGTGACACTGTGTTTTGGATATGTTTGGGATGTATTTTATAAAAATGGAATATTAAACCGTCGTATTTACTTAGCGGATTTTATTCAGTTATTGTGTAATAAAATGAAAGGTAATGATTTCAAAAATACTAAAACAAGAAATTTAACTTAACCATTTAATGATTGGCTTGCCTGACAGTGGTGTCCGGCGCCATCACGACCTTATGGATTTTGGGTCGTGACAAGATTCATGAGAAATTCGGAGAATGGTCATTCAGGAAGACGCTTCCCAAAAGCAAGCAATGTGAACAAAGTTCAGCTTAAAGGACAGTATGTGCCATTTATACTAAGTGTCACCCTCGCGAGTAAGAAAATGTGCTATCCTCGGTACAGAAGGATTACCGCGAGGTGAGTAAGGGTCATCAATGATGTGAAAAGACGCCTAAGATGAAGAGGTAAAGCATCTATACTTAGATCATCATAGCACTAAATCTTAGTACTCCCCTAAAGGGGGAACATAGAGTGATGTGGTATTAAGTCAGAATTAAGTGGTTCTAGTAACTGTGCAATAGTAAAGGAAGAATGCAATAAAAATGAAAACGAAATGAAATTGCACTTATTCAAATCCTACAGAGATGCTACAGTTCCAGAACATTATGCAAACACGCGTCAAGGAGAGGAAGTAAAGGTCCCTGCCCGAGATGTTATTGATAGATAAGGAGAAAGTGTGAGACGTAAGTTAAGACAAAGGAAATAACCCAAGAAATATTACATGGACATTGATATAATAATGGGCCAACAAGTAGTTAACTAATTCAGGAAGAGCCTAGTTATGGATAGACAAGAGGATACAAACAAATCAATATATCGTACAAGATAATCATAGTGAACCCCAACATGGGGAATTCAGTCTTGCAGATATGACATCGTGACCCTTGAGAAATATTCAGATAGGAGTTGGGATAGTTAAAGGTACTGTATGAGTGTTAGAGAGATAAAAGAGAGTGCCACTATGAACACAATCAAATATCAGCTCAAAAGAAACCCTACAAGTATAAGGGTGTGGAGGTAAGTAACTACGGATAATCATAGGAAAGGGAGGACATCAAAAATTCCGTCGAGTATACGATGTAATAATCTCGCTGCTTTACAAGATTCAGAAGGTCTTCCCTAAGTACTAGAATTAATGATTGGTTGAGGAAATAAGGAAGAAGGCTTCAACCTAAACATGGTAACTCGAAGGAGAAACAGTCATGTAAAAACAATCTCACTACAAAAATTGTATGCATCCATAAGAAAGTGGCACCTATCGTGGCTAATGGAACGAAAGAAGAAAAAAAGATCAAAAGGTGATATCCAAGATCATATGGGTTGTATGGAATTCCAATATATGTGGGCACTAAGATAAGCCAAGCATTCATGTAACAAGAAGAACGACCAGGAAAAGTAATTGCTTACAATTAAAGAAAGTTGAGAAAGAATGAAAGGAATTATTCGATCAATGTTCCAGAGTTAGTTACGTTATGAATGCACTAAGATTTTGGAGTATTATCCATGCAGTATATATGTTGACAATCATACAGCCGTAGAAGACCCCGGTATAGGTTTAAAGAATTGAGTCCATGCCATAGACAAAGTATTGAATTGTTAGAAGATTGTATCATGGATATTCCATAGCGCCCATGAAGGATAAAGTAATAACTAATACCAGGAGCCGCAGATTGGAAGATACCTTAAGCCTACATGAAGGCAGGTCATAAGGAAGAGGAAACTAAATAGTTTAATCAACTAAGTAAATCAGGAAGTCTGATTATTAGACCCAAAAAATTATAGGAATTGTGATTGAGAACATAGCAGAATCACTCTTAATATCAGAGGTACAAGAGAGATAGTACAACAAACATATTCTTTAACGACTCTACGATAAAGCCAGTTAGAAGAGTACTAGCCTTATAAGAAGTCAGTATGAAACTCCCACGGGATTGTGTATGCGCCAGAGGTGCAAGTATTATAATAGAGCTTCAAGTTATGGATATGAATTATACCTATGTGGGAGGAAGGTCATGAAAGAGATAGAAGATGTGATGCAAGATTTTAAGGTAAGTAAAGTAAAGGTGAACAACATACGAGATACTCAAATGCAGAAGGTTGTGAACTTTCCATACTTCAGATAGAAGCCCAGAAGCACTGAGACTCGGTAATGATAGCAGCGTCGACAGTGGAAAATCTTCCAGCCTGTGGTTTCTATATATCAAGAGGCCAATTCAAGAGAGTAAAGAAGAGTTAGAGACGATGGGATGTCTCGCTTGATGTTCCAGAATAACACAAGGAAATATATGGTGCAAGCAAGTTGAAGGAAGGTTGCGAGTAGTATAAATGGATATGTGCAGGTCGCAAGCTAAAAGTATGGTAGAGCGACAAGGTTTTAGAAAGACAGGAGTAAGGATAAGAATAGGCGAGTGAGAAGGTGACGAGAATGGATAAGTCCTCGAGATAAAGCCCATGAAAACAAGAAGAGCTGATGGTTTCTCTAAGTTATAGAAAGCTCAGTATAGCCTGAATGAACTCAAAGGAGTCTAAGACTAGTAGCATTTAGAAGAGATGGAATGCTGCCCTGATAGTACAATAAGGATGTAATTGTGATAGATAAAGGATGACGTTTAGGCCTTCGAGTGAGTAATGATTTGAAGAGGATTTCATGGATTGTACGAGATTAAAATACCCACGTAAGTGAATCACATTGGGATGCTAAAAAAAAGGGTCATTGAAGTATAGTATCACCCCTAAGTGGATCAGGAAAATCCCTTCAAATATTCCTCTATACAACGTAAGCCCTAGTATGACGTAAGAAGTTTCAAGTTATCAGTGGTATATTGTAGATCAATATTGAGGTGATTAACAATGGATGGACAAAAGTCACAAAGTATGAGATGAGATTGGGCAACCATTCTTAAGATGAACAGTAATGAGGAAGCATTAAAGGACTTAGATTTATACATATGGGATAAGCAACGAAAGTAACCTGGAGTTAGGTAGCAGAACTCAGTAACGAAAAATCAAAGAAAGATTTATGGCAAGAAATTCATACAGATGGATAAACGGATCTATGATAAAAGGTAGCAATAGTTGCGAGATTGGAAGAATTCCAACCACAAGTCGTGGTGTGAAAAAGAGGCCTAAAAGGGGGAATGTCCTGGACTTTCGGATCCATTCACAGAACAGTTGCCTATGTGGAAACATGACTACTAAAGTATTCAGAAGACATAGATTATGAAAATGATAAGTGCATCAGCCAACATTCGAGGACGAATGTTCCAAAGGGGGGAATGATGTTACACCCCACGTTTTCATAAGTAAAAGTACACCATAAGTAAATTGATGAAAGCTCGAAAATGAGATGTTACATCCCGTATTCTCGTATATTAAAATTTTGTCAAAAATTTATCGACGTAAGTTCGGGAATGAGATTATTTTGGGATTATAAGTATTATGCTATTTCAAACAAGTAAATTCGTGAAAGGTAAGTGAATGGAAGAAAATAAGTTTCGTCGAAGTTTGTCAATTTGGGACAAAAGCTATAATAACCGGTATTTATGTACTAGTGCCATACAAGGTACCACATGACTATAATAGTAAGGTATGCAAAAGGTATTAAAAGTGAGTAGTATTTTAAGTAGTTTGAGATAATTCCTAATTACGTGGATAATTAGGTAGTTATTGGTTAATGGGAGATTAACCAGTTAATTAATAATTAGTGGTTGATTAATTGAAGTCTTTGGATAAAGATTGGACAACCAACGTGGCAGCTCCATGAAGTGGATAACAAAACCCATAAATGACGTGATTTTCATAAACACATGCACTTTAGCACATGGAAGCTAATTTTTTCTTACCCCTTAAGATTAGAAGATACAAGCATCACATTTCATAAAGACTGCTTACGTGATTTTACAATGTCCGGAGCTACAACGTGAGATTTTGCGATTCTAAGGAAGTACAGTGCAATCTTTCTCAAGAATATCATACAGAATTTCCCTACTTCGATCCGCCGTTACGTGTTTTGTCGCGATTGATGTGTATTAGAGGGATTTTCAAGAGAATTGGCTTAGGTATGTTAAGGCTATCCCTTATTTTCTTTTTGCATGATCTATACGACACAAACGAAACGCGTAAGTGCACAACTTCCATAAATGACTCTATTCATAGAAGTATTAGAGGTGCCTATGTTCTTGAATTCCCATACATCTTATTATTTTATCGTATGTTCATGGGCAGAAAATACGTAAGTTGATAAAGTTCATTTCATGATATTAATCAGAGGTATAATGGTCTTATGACGTTCTAAGAGATTTTATTGACGTACTTCTCATGTATTGTATTCATTTATACATGTGCATTGACTCATGACCAGACGGCGTTATATACATGTATATATATGTATATGGGATATGGAAAAAGGTTATGGCGTTATATACGCACCACTACCTGATCAACTGGTATACGTTGATGATTTTGCCCACAGTGACCAAGATGATATGATAGGATGCCTCAGAGGCTTGATGATATTATGAACACATGTACTTATACATGACATGACACTCAACACATATGCATGACACTATAAGTATTTCATGATTTACAGAGTTGTCCAGAGTTACAGGTTGAGTCATTTACTCTATATTTCTTCCATCTCTTTTATGTACTTATTTATGTGCCTTACATACTCGGTACATTATTTGTACTGACGTCCCTTTTGCCTGGAGACGCTACGTTTCATGCCCCTAGGTCCCGATAGACAGGTCGAGAGTCCTCCAATTAGGCTATCAGCTCAGTGGAAGATATTGGTGTGCTCCATTTGCTCCGGAGTTGCTTGTTTGGTCAGTATGATATAAACACGTATAGTTTGGTATGGTGGGGCCCTGTCCTGACCTTTATGATAAGTATGTACTCTTAGAGGCTTGTAGACAGATGTCATATATATGGATACTTGTATGGACTTGTCGGCATATATTTTAAGTATATAATGGATTAAATTGGCCTTATAGGCCCATATGTCACAGGTATGAGCTTCTATATCAAGATGAGTCGTTCTATATCGGGTATTCCCTCATGTTTATTCTGGTTATCACATGACTCCCCTTCTAGACCACTTAACTATGATGATGTAATAAGTAAGATATGTATGTCGGTACTCGGTTGACTAAGGTACCGGGTGCCCGTTGTTGCCCATAGGTTTGGGTCATGACACCCTCTTCCTGTTCCTCTTCACCTTCAGATCAACGGGCTCCGTCCACTTTTCTTTTTGACGAAGAACTCAAAACCCTCTCTTGAGAAAGAGATGCAGAAAGTCTTGAAGAAGTAATAGACGCGGGACTGACACCATGAATGGGAAATCCTAGAAAAAGAGGAAAGTTAGGAACTCCTAAATTAACGCAAAGAGAAGAAGAAAAACTAAAAGGAAGGGGTACTGTGTGTTTTGACTTTCCGTCCAAACCTATGAGAAAGGTATTTCCAAGACCTTCTCTTCATGGGAGCAACTGACAATAACATTTCTACCTAAGCACGGAAGTTAGGGATCTCTTCAAAAACTTCTATGGTTGCTGAAAAAGTATACACGAGAGTATAAGTTTTTCTTTTTTTAAGAAATAAACCGAAAGATAAAAAAATTTACGTGCAAAATTCCACTTTTCTGGAAAGGGCATATTCTCTTCACCCAACAAAGCACTTGTGGGAGAAGCAACAAAGCGGGCATACCATTCACAATCTCTATCATCCTCAGGGCTAACCAATACACTTTTTCTTCTGGTCACGAGAGTAAAGACCCCTTCACGAATGAATTAATGGGAATAAATATGAAGCAAGCGATGAAAGGTGAAAGGCAACGAAGCCAAGTTGGATAGATATCGAAGACATGCAACAGCCGTCCAAATAATGGGACCAATCTATCCTAGGAAAACATTAAAGAAGTGGAAAAATTCAATAACTACTGGGTCAATAGGTGGTCTAAAACCTAAGGATATATGTAAGCAAAGGAATAGCTAGTCTGATATGAAGTTATTCTTTGGTTTGAACCAGGAACTAAAACTGGGAAATCAGACTTCTAGTAACATTCTCTTCGAACAAGAGATATCAAACCAGTAGTGATTTGGGTAGGATAAAGATCGGCACGATCATGGGAGGCTAAAGAAAAAATTTGATTTCTAATCGTTTCACGATCAGATGAGAAAGAAAATTCTTACGGACTTCGTTCACGCATATGTTCACTTGATTCCCTATTTCTAGCTGAAGATCTAGGGGTTAAAGAATCCCTAGGTTTATAAGAAGAAGGAGTAGCAGTATTGATTTGAGAAGAAGAACCACGAATGGACAAAGATCCTAAACTACACAGTCTTCCACCTCTTCTACCCCTAATAGGAGCAGATGAAGGAGTAAGTTCATCAACAATTACTACTTTTCGAGGATCAGGATTTGATGAAGACATGGTTTTATAAGTAATTAACATAGCAATGTGTGCTGAAAAAGAAGGACGAGTGAAGAAGCAGAAAACTGTATAATGAAGGTTTCATAAAACTGAAGGCATTTGAGGTATTTATAAGAAAAAGTAACCATCGTATAAAGTAGGTCATGATGAAATGTCATAATGAAACCGTCACTTCGTGACTGACGCAGTTGCAGAAAAGCCCTAAAAAGCACTGAGGACCCGCAAATCCAATTATCGAAAGCCACGTGGGCATATGCATTAAATGGAAGTGACATACGATGTGTTGGTTATGAAGAAAGCACAATGATGCTTGGGAAACGGAGGCAAAGAATTCATTCTATAAATACATACCACTTCTCAAATATTCAATTGAAGAATATTTGGTAAGTGGGGGGAATATCTGTATTGGTGGTAAATAAGCGGTACACGTGGAATTATATTTAGCTGACAGAACGTGATACGTGGAACAATGGGGAAATGAAAACTGAAATATTATATTTAAAAGACGTATGAGACACAACATGTATGATTCAATCACCCATGAGATAATGGGACTCAACGTTCAAATCTAGACATCTGCTGAAGAGACACGGACGGAATGAATCAAGACTGTAAAGAGGGAAGATTCGTGAACCTCCAATTAATGAGGAAAGAGAATCAGAATCGTTACAAAATCTTCATGAAAAGTTACGAATACCAATTATAACGGACCATTAATGTCATTAATGCTCATAATAATTCCATCATAAATGGTAGGAAAATGTTATGTTTGTAAACTCCTATATAAGGGGAGAGAATTTCACTTGTAAAGACGTGTTCTGAATATTATTGGAATATAATTGCTTTCTCTTGCTTATTCAGTACTGTCAATCATAATTTTAATATCTCTTTGCCAATTTTATTTCCTCTCAAGTGGTTTATTGAGGAAGTAAGGAATTTCTTGGTTATTAGTAACCCGTATTCACTACTAGAAATCCGCTAAAATTCGACCAAAAACAATAACCAATGTTGGTCAGTTATGGTCAATTACCAACCAAAACACGACCATTAGGGTGTGGACGGTGTTTTGATAGTCGGAATGGCTTACCGACCAAAGTTGGCCGAATATTACCGACCACATTGGTCGGTAGCTTAAAACGATCGTCTGACATTTTTTATTACTTACCAACCAACTTTGGAAGGAAACATATTTTATTAATTTAATTTTACCGACCAAAGTTGGTCGGTTTAACTAAATTATGTTTTTTAATTAATTATTAAAATTTAAATAAACCGTCGGTAACTGAAAATATATATTTTTGTAAAATAATTAAAATTAAACATTACCGGCCAACTTTGGTCGGTAACCTCAACTATGCTGGAAAAATACCGACTAAAGTTGGTCGGTAATATTGAATTCTAGGAATTCAATGTTTATTAACCGAGCAACTTTAGTCCGTATTTTTGAATAATATTTTTAATTAAAAATCGACCAACTTTGGTCGATTTTTCTGGGTTTAATTTTGGCATAAAATGCCTGTTTTGGCAGCTACACCACTTGTCAGAATACCAATACACCTAATAACAACATAATTATAAAAATAACAACAACAACACAACAACCAAAACATTCAATAAATACATTAAAACTAACAAATTAAAGTTCAATTGAACATAAAAATCCAAAACCAAGTTAAAACTTATTCAACTAGTTCAAAACTGGTTATATTTGTCTAGTTCAAAGTATATAAAAGTCAAGGGTTGTTTTATACAACATCATCATCACCGTCTGATGAACTTTCATTTACAAGACGGTATAGAGAACGGTCTTGTGGAGGACGGGAAGAACGATCACGGGGAGGATGGGAGGAACGATCACATGGAGGTCGAGCCTCTGGCGATGACTTATGAGACCGGGGAAACGGAAAAGCTCCAATAGATAGATGAATTCTGATCTGAGCAGGCATGTCAAGGAATTGAGCATCTCTAAGTCTTTCTCTTTCCTTGGTCGCTTCTAGCTCAGATATGAGCTTTATCACTGTCTCTCACTTAGAGGAGAGTCTCTCCCTATTAAGTTTCTCCCCTTGTGAGGAAATCCCTATTCCTTGTATTTCACACTTATAGCGATGGGATTTTTTAGTAGGAAGCCCGTATACCTTCCCCCCTTTTAGACCGCCAACAGACTCCAATCATATTCTTTCAACATCCTCGTCCGAAGGTTGGGTTAGCTCGCCCGATTCACCAGCTCGGTGACTGTGGACGAATTCCTCCACATTATTTTGGTAGAGACCCTATATTATATAAAATTAAATCATTATTTCAAAATTTTTATAAAATTAAATTATAATACTTAAAGAAATTGAAATCTTACATATGCAGTCGAGGCCCGATCCTCGACCAACCTATCTTGATCCTCCTCATTCTTCTTATTCACAATATGCGTCTCCTTGAATAGCTCATCGTGGCTCATTGGACTCCCATACTTCTTTTCCTGAAAAAAATTAATTTAGTTAATAAACAGAATAGATATACTTAGAAAAGTAAAATAATTTAAGCAATTACGTATCAATCTTCTTTTTATTGTCCCTAGGATGATCGCACCTCCGGTGTGCAAGGAGCCTCCCTTCTCGGATGCGCGAGCCTTAGTTCCTTTTTCGCTCCTCTCTAAGAACTCTGCGGTAAGCCATTGCCTTTGTAAATCATTCCACCAATTCTCAAGTAACTAGCCAAGCCTCTTGTTCTTTTTTCTAGCATATGAGAAAGCATCCACCAGTCTCTTGCGAGCTTTATGATGAAAATTTGCAGCCACTTCCGCGCTATAACGTTCTTTCCTTACACACTTGCTCTGTATTTCAAACTTTAACTATTAGATGGAAACATCATAAACATAAATCATTAAACTGTTTAAAAGAATATTTATACCTTAAATTGATTGAAAATTTGCTCTGTTAGCGAGAATGGACAGTCAGTCCAAGTCGCATAAGGGTTATCATAAAGCTCTCTAATGGCATTGGTGATTATCTTCGTATTCTTATTACCCGTCCTGAACCTATAATTTAACAAGAAAAACACATTAATATCTTAGTAAAAATGTTACAAATCAATAGACGCAAAAATAACAAATAACACTTACACATCACCCTCAGGGACTATGATGATCCTGCCATATCGATCATAATGCAATACCTCGTCATCATCATCAGAAGCATGTGTATCAAAGGCATGTGTAGACGGTGTAAGCGGGTCAAAGCTACTGCCTCACGAGAACTAGTAGGGTCATTGTTACCTTGACATTTGCCTGCATCTGCATAATATAATGCACATTTAGATTGAAACATATAAGAAACTAGCTATAAAACGAGAGTGCTTTAAAAATCAACTTTTTAATACTCATCGATGTATTGTTCCTCGTCCGAGAATTCTCCGTCCTCACTTTTTTGAGCTTCATCAGTTGATTTTTGGCCCTTATTTTCTATAATTGTTACTTCATTTATATCAACTTCTTCCAATATGCGATGAGGATGTTCCAAATCATTTTCTAACTGATCGTCCACTATTTGGAGATATCGTTTTGATATGCGACATTTAACACATTCTCGACTTCCACCCTACCTACAGGCTTAGTTTTTATTACAACCCACCAATCGGACTTATTCTGCCGCAATGAATAAGGAGCATAATACACTTGTCTAACGTTATGTGCAATTATTAAAGGATCATAGATATCATACTCCCTCGTATAATTAACCTCAATTATATTGTATTGGTGGTGTATTCTTGTACCTCTTGTTGGATGTGGGTCAAACCACTTGCATCTAAAGAGTATCAATTTCTTATATGGCCAACTTGTATATTCTAGTTATAATATTTCTTTGACCACACCATAATAATAAATATCTTCAACTTGGTTTCCATCACCACGTTGAACCCACACCCCGTTGTTGTTGCTATTTTTATTTTTAGAGCAATCCTCTGTATGAAACTTATAACCATTCACTACGTACTTAGATATTGTTGTGACCTGAATCCCAGGATCCCAAGATATATATTTAAAAAATTAATTTACACCATTATTTGGATTATTTACCTACATAGTATTAAAAAAATTCATAAGTTAGAACAACTTATGAATAAATTTTTATACATCCACTACGTGTGTGTGTGTGTGTGTATATATATATATATATATAAACTGTTTGAACCACGTATCAAATCTCGTATATACTGCATCATGGACAAATTGACCCATGAAGTGACTATGACACATCAACCCATCGACGCATATAACCTCTTTAACCTAGGTATAAGAGGTAAATAATGCATCGCCTTGACATCGACCATATTCCCAATGGAAAGCCTCTTGAAACAAGGCTTTTTGCAAAATTTACAATTGTCTAAAGTTGCATCATCTTTATAATATAACATGCAACCATCTTAACAACAATCAATTCTCATTGACAAAAGTCGTAACTTAGAAACCAATCTCTTTTCCTTTTAGAAATCACTAGGTAAGTTGATATTAGGGTCAACTAGTTCACTCATAAGGTTAATGAAAGAGTCCATGGCTGCTTGAGAAATATTCAAATCAGATTTGATACTTAGTAATCTAATTGCAACAGACAGCTCAGAGTGCGGACTTCCTTCACGTAGTGAACGACTAGCTTCATATAACTTTTCATAAAAATGTTTTGCGTTATCATTAGGAGTTTGTTCGACATTTTCATTGGGCTTACCCCGAAGTGCATCCCAAAAGCATCTGCAACCATATCCTGAATTCTAGAATCAAGATTTGTATTCTCCACTGACCTACTACTTTCACCAACAACCATGTTATGAAGTATCTCACGGCTACCATCGATCTCTCAGTGATTAGTCCACACAAAGTAATTCTCTATAAACCCATTCGTATAAAGATGAAGCTTAAATTCCTCCGGTTTTTTAAACTTCATACAGTCGCACCTAACACAAGGGCACTTAATTACTCCTTCACTTTGGTATGGTGGAAGTGACATTTCATGTCTAATAAAGTCATCAAGCTCTTCTACAAAATTCTCCCGCAATCCCCGCCGATTAGGATAATTCCTATTGTACATCCAAGTCCGATGTTCCATCTATACAAATAAAACAAGAACAAATTAATTTATTCTACAATTATAAATTAATCAAATAATTTTTTAGTTAATTCAACATAATTATTCTTTCCTAATTACACCAATTTATATCCTACGATTTTAAACATAAACTAATAGTTCATATTATATTCTAAAAGTTCAATTCATATCCAAAAGGTCTAATTCATATCCTAAAAGTTAAATTCATATCCTAAAATTTTAATTTATAAACTAAAAGTTCAATTTATATCCTAAAAGTTCAATTCATATCCAAAAGGTCCAATTCATATCCTAAAAGCTCAATTCATATCCTAAAATTTCAATTCATATCCTATAAGTTCCAATTCATATCCTAAAAGTCCAATTCATATCCTAAAATTTCAATCATATCCTAAAATTTCAATTCATATCCTAAAATTTCAATTTATATCCTAAAAGTTCAATTCATATCCAAAAGTTCCAATTCATATCCTAAAAGTTCGATTCTGTCACGACCCCAAATACCCAGTCGTGATGGCGCCTATCCTGAAATCAGGCAAGCCACACATTTCATCGCTAAAAGTTGTTTTCAGTAAAAATCATTATAGTTACAGCAAGTGTCTCGTTTTTATAAAAATATTTAAGGGTTTAACATCACTGATAATATCAATAAAAGAAAATCTGAATCCAGATCTAGTGTCACCGAGTCATGAGCTACTACATCAAAATATCAAAATACAAAGTCGACACAAAGTTGTCTGAAATAAGTTAATATGGCGGGTGGATAGAGAAGGAGATAATAGAGGTTGCGATTGCCAACTACTACCTCGATGCTTCCCAAGGAACTCTAACCGCAGCTCAGCAACAACTATCGGGTCCCGCTGTACCTGGATCTGCACACAAGGTGCATGGGGTAACGTGAGTACACCAACTCAGAAGTAACGAACCCAAACTATGGTCGGAGAAGTAGTGACGGACTAAACCTCAGCATTTCAATAAGACAGTGTACAAAAATTAGACGTGTTCACAGTTTATCAGAGAATGAAAGCAGAATATGCCAGATATGTCCATTATCCCATGTATAACTCAGTATACTCTACATGCCAATATATGAACAGTGGGGCAATGCACATACTGCTCCCAGCTCTCACACAGAAGTCCACTCAGTACTGTATATGGCTCTCAGGCCCAGGGAAAATCCATCTCGGAATATGCATAAACACCGGTGACCGTAGTCACTCAGTACTGAGGAAAAGGCCAATCCAGCCCCACGGAGAAGATCCATCTTTGGAATACAACACTCGGACAAGATCCATGCCCAGGGACGATCCATCCCTCACATATCATCAACTTCGGACAAGATCCATGTCTAGGGAAGATCCATCCCTCAAATATCAATGTGCTCACTGGGGGTGTAAAGACTCTGGAGGGGCTCCTATTGGCCCAAGCGTTAAATCAAGCCAACAAAGGCATGATCTGAGTATCGTTGCCGTGTGTAGTCCGATCTCATAATTGTCTCAATAACAGGCTCTCGGCCTCACTCACTCATTAGTCTCCATTCTCTCTCACATGGGCTCACAGATGCATGAACTAGCCCGAAACAATGATAAATATATACAATCAACAATTAACAAGAATGAGGCATGAAATGATATGCTATGACAGGACTGAGTATACAAAATCAAATAAACACATAAGGAGACAGCAATATACGACCAATCGGGTCTCAGTATTTTCGGCGTGAAGCCCTACAATTTGACTTAGTATGATTTCTAGCATGTTCACATTAACCACATCAATAAATGTGTGGATATCAATCCAAAGTAGCTACCAGACGGTGCCATGGGATGAGCGAGGCCACAAATCACTCGGTGTACGCCCGCACGCCCGTCACTTGGCATGTGCGTCACCTAAATTATAATCATATATCATATAGTTCGGGGTCTCGAACCCTCATAACATTCCACCCCTCTTAAACAAGCGTTTGTCCTCAAACGGGTATAGAAACATACCTGGAGTCTCAAATAAGTAAGGATATCTGGTCTGCATCTCCCGCTCAGTCTCCCAGGTGTCCTCCTTCACCGGCTGCCCTCTCCACTGCACCTTTACTGAAGTTATATCCTTAAACCTCAACCTTCTGACCTGTCGACCCAAAATAGCCACTGGCTCTACCTCATATGACATATCACCCTCAAGCTGAATCGTGCTGATGTCAAAAATATGAGACGGGTCACCAACATACTTCCGAAGCATGGAAACATGAAACACCGGATGAACACTTGATAAGCTGGGTGGCAAAGCAAGTCTAAAAGACACCTCTCCAACCCTCTGAAGCACCTCAAAAGGCCCAATGAACCGGCGACTCAACTTTCCCCTCTTCCCGAACTACATAACACCCTTCATGGGTGACACCTTAAGTAGAACCTTCTTCCCAACCATTAAAGACACATCCCGGTCCTTCCGATCCGCATAACTCTTCTGCCTAGACTGCACCATGCGAAGCCGCTCCTGAATCAACTTTACCTTATCCGACGGATTCTGTACCAAATATGTGCCTAATACAGTGGCCTCACCGGGCTCAAACCAACCGACTGGAGATCTACACCTCCTCCCATATAAAGCCTCGTACGGAGCCATCTGGATACTCGACTGATAACTATTATTATATGCAAACTATGCGAGTGGCACAAATTGGTCCCATAAACCCCCAAAGTCAATAACACAAGTACGCAATATGTCCTCCATAATCTGAATAGTGCGCTCTGACTGCCCGTCCATTTGAGGATGAAATACCGTGCTCAACTCGACCTGAGTACCCAACTCTCTCTGCACGGCCCTCCAAAACTAAGATGTGAACTAAGTACCTCTATCAGAAATGATAGAAACTGGAACACCATGCAACCGGACAATCTCCCTGATATAAATATCAGCTAACTGCTCTGAATAATAAGTAGTACTAACATAAATGAAGTGCGCGGACTTGGTCAACTGATCCATAATGACCCATATAGCATCGAACCTCCTCGAAATCTGTGGTAGTCCAACTACAAAGTCCATGGTGATCCGCTCCCACTTCCACTCTGGAATATCCAATCTCTGATGCAATCCCCCTAGTCTCTGATGCTCATACTAGACCTGCTGACAGTTAAGACACCGAGCTACAAACTCAACAATATCCTTCTTCATCCGCCTCCACCAGTAATGCTGCCTCAGATACTGATACATCTTCGTGGCACCCGGATGTATGAAATACTGCGAGCTGTGGGCCTCTGCTAGAATCAACTCTCGAAGACCATCCATATTAGGCACACATATCCGACCCTGCATCCTCATAACCCCATCATCACCAATAACCACATCCCTAGAATCACCTCGCCGGACCCTATCCTGAAGAACGAGCAAGTGTGGGTCATCATATTGGCGCTCTCTGATCCGGTCGTAAAAAGAAGACCTGGAAGCTACACGTAATATCCGAAGGAGCTCTGATAGATCCAATCTCACCAACTAGCCTGCTAAGGTCTGAACATCAAGTGTTAATGGTCTCTTTGTTGCTGGAAGATATGCTAGACTCCCCAAACTCTCTGATCTATGAGTCAAGGCATCGGCCACTACATTGTCCTTCTCTGAATGGTATAGAATAGTGATATCATAGTCCTTGAGAAGCTCCAATCATCTCCTCTGACGTAAACTTAGATCCTTCTGCTTAAGCAGATACTGCAGACTACTGTGATCAGTAAAAACCTCACAATGCACATAATGACCCCAAATCTTCAAGGCGTGAACAATGGTTGCTAGCTCGAGATCATGCAATGGGTAATTCTTCTCATGAGTCTTAAAATGGCGCGAGGCATAGGCAATCACCCTATCCTCCTGCATCAAAACACAATCAATGCCTATCCTCAAGGCATCACAATATAAGGTATAAGAACCTGAAGCTAATGGCAATACTAACACTGGAGCTGAGGTAAATGTTGTCTTGAGATACTGAAAGCTCTCCTCACACTCGTCTGACCACCTGAATGGAGCACCCTTCTGGGTCAATTTTATCAAGGGCGAAGCAATAGAAAAAAACCCCTCCACAAAGCGACAGTAATATCCCGCCAAACCAAGGAAGCTCCTAATCTCAGTAGTTGAGGACGGTCTGGGCCAACTCTGCACCGCCTCTATCTTCTTCGGATCAACCTAAATACCTTCGCTGGACACCACGTGCCCCAAGAAAGCTATTGAGTCAAGCCAGAACTCACACTTGCAGAACTTTGCATAAAGTTTTTCCTCCCTCAATCTCTGTAAAACAACTCTCAAATGATGAGCGTGCTCCTCCTGGCTATGAGAATATACCAGGATGTTATCAATGAACACAATAAAAAAAGAATCCAAGTACGGTTGAAACACGATGTTCATCAAATGCATGAACGATGTTGGGGCATTAGTCAGTCCAAAAGACATCACCATAAACTCATAGTGACCATAACGAGTTCTGAAAGATGTCTTGGGAATATCAGAATCCCGAATTTTTAGCTGATGATACCCGGATCTCATATCAATCTTAGAGAACACTCTGGCTCTCTGATGCTGGTCAAACAAATCATCAATACGAGGCAAGGGATGCTTATTCTTGATTGTAACCTTCTTCAACTGCCTGTAGTCAATAACACATTCTCATGGAACCATCTTTCTTCTTTACAAATAACACCGGTGCACCCCAAGGTGACACACTAGGCCGAATGAACCCCTTATCTAGGAGTTCCTGAAGCTGCTCTTTCAATTCCTTTAAATCCACTAGTTCCATACGATACGGTGGAATAGCAATAGGCTGAGTGCCCGGCACCAAATCGATACCAAAATCAATATCCCTGTCAGGTGGCATGCCTGGCAGGTCAGCAGGAAACACGTCCAAAAAATCACGAACCACAGGAATAGAGTCAATAGTGGGAGTCTCAGCACTGACATCCCTCACAAAAGCCAAATATGATAAACACTCTTTCTCTACTATACGTTGAGCCTTCAGGTAAGAAATAACCCTACTAGGCACATACTCAACCGAACCTCTCCACTCAACCCTCGAAAATCTTGGAATCGCTAAGGTAACGGTCTTAGCGTGACAATCTAGAACATCATGACACGAAGACAGCCAATCCATGCCCAATATCACATCAAAGTCAACCATGCTAAGCAATAACAGATCCACTTGGGTCTCCAGACCCCCAATAGATACCATACATAACTGATACACACGATCCACAACAATAGTATCACCCACCTGGGTCAACACATGAACAGATGTAACTAGGGACTCACGGGGCATATCCAAAAAATGAGCAGAGTATGATGAAACATAAGAATACGTGGAACCTGGATCAAATAAGACCGAAGCATCTCGGTGACATACTGAAACAATACATGTAATCACTGCATCTGAGGCCATAGCATCTGGTATGGCTGGAAGTGCATAAAATCGAGCCTGACCTCCACCTGATCGACCTCCCCCTCTAGGGCAGCCTCTAGCTGACTGGCCCCCACCCCTAGCTGCCTGCGCGGATGGTGAAGTAACTGGTGCTGAAGTTGAAAGCTGGCTCCTCTGCTGGAATGAACCACCTGAATGACGGGGACAAAACTTCTTGATATGACCCGGATCACCACACTCAAAGCAACCCCTCTCAGCAAATAATGGTGGGGACTAAAGGGGACCCCAAGAACCAGAACCACTAGAAGAACCATGCGCCGAGGAACCCTGAACTGATGGTGGCTGAGATGAACTCTGGGCTAGAAGAGCACTGAATGAGGAACGTCCCGGATGATAACTGTGGGTACCATGCCCCGATGATGCACCACTGTAGGCTGGGCGGACTGGCTGAGGAGGCCTAAATGAACCACCTCTGTTGTGTTGAGACTGAACTCCTGAATGAACACCACCAAAACTACGAAACCCTCGAGGCCTCTTGGCCTCCCTTTCTAATCTCTCCTAGCGGCAAACTGACTCAATATCTCTGGAAATGTCAACCACCTCCTCAAAAGAAGCACCAGATATCCTCTCCCTCGTCAGAAAAATCTAAAGCTGATAAATGAGGCCATCAACGAACCTCCTGATCCTCTCCCTATCCGTGGGAACTAGCCAAATAGCATGACGGGCCAACTCGGATAACCTCATCTCATACTGAATCACGGTCATGTCCCCCTGACGCAACTGCTCGAACTCCCTGTGCAGCTCCTCCCTGCGGGACTGTGTACATACTTCTCCAGGAAAAGAATGGAGAATTGACACTAGGTAAAGGGCGTTGCATCAAGAGTTATACACCTCTCATAGGTTTCCCACCAAGCGAGTGCAGCTCCTAAGAACTGGAAGGTAGTAAATGGGACCTCATTGGCCTCCAATATCCCTGTTGTGCAAAGAATACTCTGACACTTGTCTAAGAAGCCTTGGGCATCCTCGCTCTCAGTACTACTGAAAGTCGGAGGCTGAAGTCTACTAAATCTCTCCAACCTATGTTGCTCATCATCTGCAACATATGGGACCACAAAATCCTGGGCTGGGGCAACCGGATGGGCTGGAGCTGCCCCCGGTGTCTGAAGCCCCTGGATAACCTGCTCAGGTGTCCGGGCAGCTGGAGTCTGAGTGCCTCTCCTGGCCTGAGAAGTAGCAGAAGTAGTAGACATAGCGACTGCCTGTGCAACACTAGTGCACACTGTCAAAATCTGAGCTAGGGTCTCCTAAAGACCCGGAATCACAATAGGCATTGTCGGTGCCTGAAAAGGTCTCGCTGGAACATCTGTGGCGGGGACCTGATCCTGAACAATAGGAGGGTCCACAGGTACTGCCGCGGCTGCTGCGCGGGCTGCACCCTTCCCTCTGCCACGACCTCGACCGCAGCCTCAACCTCTCGCTGGTCTAGCTGGTGTCTGGTCATCCTGATCGGTAGCGCGAGTCCTCACCATCTGTGAGAGAATGAAAACAACAGAATTTTAGTTCCAGGAATCAACAGATCCGCACGACAGAATTCAAGAATGTGAGATTTTTCCTAAAGGTTCTGTAGACTCTCGAAGATAAGTACAGATGTCTCTGCACCGATCCGCAAGACTCTACTAAACCTGCTAATGACTGGCGAGACCTATTTAACCTGGGCTCTGATACCAACTTGTCACTGCCCCAAATACCCAGTCGTGATGGCGCCTATCGTGAAATCGGGCAAGCTACACATTTCATCGCTAAAAGTTGTTTTCAGATAAAGTCATTATAGTTACAGCAAGAGTCTCATTTTTATAAAAACATTTAAAGGTTTAATATCAGTGATAACATAAATAAAAGAAAACCTAAATTAAGATCTAGTGTTACCTAGTCATGAGCTACTATATCAAAATATCAAAATACAGAGCCGACACAAAGTTGTCTGAAATAAGTAAATATGACAGGTGGATAGAGAAGGATATAATCGAGGGTGCGATCGCCAACTTCTACCTCGATGCTTCCCAAGGAACTCTGACCGCAGCTCAGCAACCACTACTGGGTCCCACTATACCTGGATCTGCACACAAGGTGCAGGTAACGTGAGTACACCAACTCAAAAGTAACGAACCCAAACTATGGGTAGAGAGGTAGTGACGGATTAAACCTCATCATTTAAATAAGACAGTGTACAGAAATTAGACATGTTCATAGTTTATTAGAGAATGAAAGCAGAATATGCCAGATATGTCCATTATCCCATGTATAACTCAGTATACTCTACGTGCCAATATATGAATAGTGGGGAAATGCACATAGTGCTCACAGTCTCAAACATAAGTCCACTCAGTACTGTATATGGTTCTCAGGCCCAGGGAAAATCCATCCTGGAATATGCATAAACACCGGTGACCGTAGTCACTCAGTACTGAGGAAAAGGCCAATCCAGCCCCATGGAGAAGATCCATCTCCGGAATACAACACTCGGACAAGATCCATGCCCAGGGACGATCCATACCTCACATATCATCAACTTCGGACAAGATCCATGTCAAGGGAAGATCCATCCCTCAAATATCAATGCGCTCACTAGGGGTGTAAAGAATCCGGAGGGGCTCCTATTGGCCCAAGCGCTATATCAAGCCAACGAAGGCATGATCAGAATATCGCTGCAGTGTGCAGTCCGATCTCATAACAGATTCTCGGCCTCACTTAGTCATTACTCTCCAGTCGCGCTCACATAGGCTCACAGATGCATGAACTAGCCCGAAACAATGATAAATATATAAAATCAACAATTACAGAGACTGAGGCATGAAATTATATGCTATGACAGGACTGAGTATACAAAATCAAATAAACACATAAGGAGACAGCAATATGCGACCACTCGGGTCTCAGCATTTTCGGCGTGAAGCCCTAGCATTTGACTTAGTATGATTTCTAGTATGTTCATATTAACCAGAACAATAAAAGTGCAGATATCAATCTGAAATAGCTACTAAACGGTGCCATGGGATGATCCAGGCCACAAATCACTTGGTGTACGCCCGCACGCGCGTCACTTGGCATGTCTGTCACCTAAATTATAATTATATAGTATATAGTTTGGGGTTTCAAACCCTCAGAACCAAGTTTGGAAACGTTACTTACCTCAAACCGACTAAAACCCAATCCCACAATGTCTCTGCCTCTAGACTCGACCTCTGATTGCTCCAAATCTACCAAAAATTATAGTTATATCATTAATATATGCTAAGGAACGAAGCCTAATCGAAAATTATAAAATTCAACCAAAAATCCCGAAATTGGTCAAACCCGACCCCTGGGACCATGTCTCAGAATTCGATGAAAATCACATCACAAGAATTCTCATCCTCCCACGAGTCTATACCTACCAAGAACATCAAAATCGGACCTCAAATGACTCCTCAAATCCCCAATTAAAGGTCTCCAATTACAAGCCCTAATTCCCCATTTTTTGTCAGTAATTTCCATAATTTTTACCCCCAATCAGTCAAATAATCACATATAAATGAGTTTGAAGTCCAAAAGTCTTACCTCCACGAAGAACCCTCGAATTTCCTATTCAAAATCCTCCAAAAAGCTTCAAACCCGTATAAAAATGGTGGGAAAATGACCAAAATTCGCTAAGGGTTCTATTTATATGTTCTACCCAGCGATAACTGCACCTGCGGCTTAATTATCGCACCTGCGGTCCTAAGTGCGCACCTGCGAGATTTAATTTAATGGCCAAATCTGCACCTGCGCTTCATCTACCGCACCTTCGACTTCGCAGGTGCGGCCAATCGTCTGCATTTTCGGGCCTTCTCCCCCTTAGACATTTATGCACCTGCGATGCCCAATACGCACCTGTGGTGACCGCACTTACGGCCACCCTTCCGCATCTGCGGAAATCACAGAACAGATCACACCAGCAACCCTCTAAGGCCAAAAACTCCTCTGTTAACCATCCGAACTTAACTCGAGGCCCTCGGTACCTCAACTAATGGTACCCACAAGTCACAAATGATCACCTGGACTTAGTCAAACCCTCGGAACACCCAAAATAACACCAAAACATCAAATAAACCCATGATTCAAGCCTAAGGATTTTAAAACTTTCCAAAAATCACCAACGATGCCGAAACTACCCAAAACTCGTCCGAATGACCTGAAAAATTTGTACACACATCCAAAATGGCGCTACGAACCTGTTCCAACTTTCGGAATTCCATTCCGTCCCTGATAGCTAATTTTTCACTGCCGACCGAAAATTGCTAAAAACTCAATTTCGCCAATTCAAGCCTAATTCTACTCCGGGCCTCTAAACCATATTCCAAACACACTCCTAAGTCCCAAATGACCTAACGAAGCTATCCAAGCCCTAAAATCCTCATTCCGAGGTCGTTTACCTAATAATCAACTTCCGATTGACTTTTCCAACCATAAGGCCAACTTAAGAGACTAAGTGTCTCATTTCTCACAATGACCACTCCGGACCCGAACCAACCGACCCAACACATCGAAAATAGGCTAGCAATACATGACAAAGAAGAAACAGGGGAAACGAGGCAAATCTCACGGAACGACCGGCCGGGTCGTTACAGATTCATATCCTAAAAGTTCAATTCATATCCTAAAAATTCAATTTGTATCCTAAAAGTTCAATTTATATCCTAAAAGTTTAATTCGATTCACAAGAACAAATCCTAAATCTTAGATCCTAACTAACTATTCAAGACAATACAAAGTTAATAATTTAATTCTAACTAAACTATTCAAGACAATACAAAATCAAAATTGAAACACTCATCAATTAAAACTAATTCATAACTAGTTGACTAATTAATAAAACTAATTAAAACAAAACTGAACCCTAGTCTTCAATAGAATACAATGTTCAAATAATTGAAACACTAATTGAAACAATAAAATACAATGTTCAAATAATTGAAACAAAACCAAAAAATAACAAAGAAATGAGTTATAATTGATACCTAGAATTTTTAGGAGGTGGAGAAGGAGAGGGGCTACAGTGGCAGTTGCAGCGGTGATAGCGCAAGCTGGGCGGTGGCGACACGGGGTGGGGAATGGGATTTGTGTGAGGGGAATGGAGAAGGAGAGGGGAAAGTATTGAGGGAGGAGTAGGGGAAATTTGGGGAAGAAGTAAGAGAAATGGGGGGAACCGTTATTTCATTTTTATTTTCAGAATTACCGACCAACGTTGGTCGGTACATTAAGTGTTGACCGTTTGACCAAAAACCGGCCAACTTTGGTCGGTTTTTTTAAAAAAAAATACTAAATTCTTTTTTTTTCTGTGTTTTTTTCTTAAAATATTATAACTATAAAAAAAATATTATAAACTATAAGCATTTATTTTACTTAACTATACAATTATTATAAATAATTATAAGCTATAAGCATAATCTTTATAAATAATTATATTAACTATTTACTTTCAATAAATTGTAATAGCATCTATCTAAGTAAATTTTCTAAGTTATAATTAAGTATATGAGTAATTTCTCACACACACACATACTCTATATTGTAATTGATGTTAATAACTTCTTTTTTCATTCGTTCTTCACTAATAATGCATCACATAGATTAATCGATATATAGGTCGAGACGTTTTGATGAATCATCGATCAATATTCATCGATGAATCTAAGTAAGTTATAAGTCGGTTATACCTATATATATATATATATATATATATATATATATATATATATATATATACACACACACACAAAAACACACTTCGTTGTCTCTAACTATATATATAACTTGTTATAGTATATGTTATTGTGTATATATATAGCTTGTTAAAGTTTGGCCATGTGTTTGACCTACTAATTTAACTCGTTTATTTAANATATATATATATATATATATATATATATATATATATATTCCGTTCATTCATCACTAATAATGCATGACATAAGATTAATCGACATAGGTCGAGACGTTTTGTTTTTACTATTAGTCGATATAGGTCAAACGTTTTGTTCTTAATATTCATCGATGCATCTAAGTAAGTAATAAGTCGATAAATCAATTTACAAATAGATATATTTGATGATAAATTATATATACTAATTAAGATCTTCACAAGTCTATCCCTAAAAGAATATATATATATATATATAAAACATGTTTCGTTGTACTACTTTTAACTACATATATAATATGTTATATATTGTATATATTAGTATTTGTATTATAAAAATACTAACAGATTATATTTATATTATTTAAATAGTAATTACAAAGGTGATTCAAAAGTTTGACCAATGTTGAACGGACGGAGCTCAAGACCCGCATCAGTAGCATGCGAAGACCAATTAAAGGTGAAATAGAGAGATCACTTAAGATCAGGAAAGCCAAATGATTATTGACTGACTGACTCGCAGAGATTGGCGAGTTGTTTGAGATGGCACTTCTCTCTTCTGAACTGAAATGTAAAATGAAATGCAATAATAATCTAAACCTTGCCGGTTCATCTCATGACATGTATAGCGGTATGGCGGGAGATTTTCTTCTCTTCTTCTGTTCCCCATCACTTCTCTTCCATCCTTTTTCTCTATAATTACCCTCCTCTCCTTTGGGCTAATGTAGGATTTAAACCTTACCAGTCTGAAATTAATTATTTTTATCTACTTAGTAAATTTTGTAACACATGTACAGGTCCGAGCAAAAACTATTACTACGTCCCCCCCTCTTCCTCTGATATTATTACTAGTTAATTAGCTTCTTCTCGCATTTTATATATAATAATACTATTAGTATGATTTAAAAGTCAATGGCTTTTTTGCCCAATATACAAGCACATGTTACCAAGATAATTCTGTTAACAAAAGATAGAACACGTAAAGTTGGAAATGATGGGTGATCATCTCCAGGTTATCATTCACATTTTCAATTAGGCCATCCACATGGAGACAAGTCATGAATGTCTTTTTTCTTTTACCATTTCTTTCCGAAATAATACTATATAATAGTACTCTCTTGTTTCAATTTATGTGAACCTGTTTGAGTAGTCACAGATTTAAGAAAAAATGAAGATTTTTGAATTTGTGGTCCTAAACAAGTTAAAAAGGAGCCAAAAATATTTGTGTGGTTATAAAAACTTTTCATTAAGGGTAAAATTCTAAGTTTAAGCTAAATTATTTTCAAATTTAAAAAAGGGTCATTCTTTTTGGAACGGACCAAAAAGGAAATAGGTTCATATAAACTGTAACGGAGGGAGTAATTTTTGTTAAAATGCTACATATACTTTAAAATTCTAGGAATATAGCATTTTATTCCTCTAGTTATTAATGTGTTGACCTTCAATTACGTTAAATGCCTGATAATCTTTCAAGCTAATTGAAGTTAATTAATTACTAAACTATCCAACACGACCACTATTAAATATATTTATAAGGCGAGACAAATGTTACTAAGGAACGACTCCAAACTTTAGTACTCTTGATACCTAGTTAATTTAACAATATCAACCTTCAATACAAACTATGCTATATATATTGCATTTCCTACAGAGACAGTTCAGGATTCAAAGTTTTGGGTTTTGACGAGTCCTCGTTTAGGACTGAACCCACAATCCAATTTATTTATGCTATCGAGGTCACAATCCATTTATTGAATGTACATATTTAGTGGATCCTATCTTTTAGTGCATATATAAAATTTTGCTAAAGTTATTGAGTGCTGCCTAACTCTTACTATATTTGATACATCCTCCCCTGATTTCATCTGTAATATTGGGTATAAGTAATATCATGGCTGATGGGAAAATCAGATTCAGGTTTGTCAACACCGTCCTCGCTCCGGAGCCAATACGTTTGAGTAAGAGAGGCTGCACCATTTGGTATGTCATCAATCACTCTTTCGTGACCTTCTGGAAAATAAATCCCTGTCCTAGGGTGAGGTACCCAGCTGCAAGATGATTTCTTCTTCTCCTTCGCCTGCGGTTCCGATCCGTATGTCTCCTTCTGCCCTGCAAGCTTGCTCATCCAGCGTCCGACTTCATGTGGCACCTGCTGCAACCTGCATACACACACACATCTAGTATAAATTCCATGCTGACTTTTTGTATGTGACATGTCCTTAATCAGGCCATAAATTGAAAAGATTGGTCATGTTTAATTAGTAGCGGAGCCTTTGATAAAAAAAAAAAAAAATCTCTAATTAGCGGTAATTAGAAACAAAAATAACCTAATTTGCGGTGATCTTCGGGGAAGCCTAGTGATTCCAGCTGCAGCCATGGCTTTGTTGATGAAGGAAACTAAATCGATATCTGTACTAGTTTAATGTATGTAGGAATTTATTATCTATAAACAGGAGCATAGACAAACTATATATAGGCGTTACCTATGTCGAAAAAGAATTAGATTCTATAGTACGTACTTCAATCGAGTGGTGAAGGTTTACATTAGGAGTTGGAAAATATTCAAAAGCAACGATAGATGAAAAAGCGAAGCTTCTTTTCCATATACCTATTTGCAAAATTTGGTTATTATGGTAAACCAGCGGTTGTTAATGCATGTATGTACACATGGTATTTACGTCGAATAATTAACATGTGGAGCTTTGAAAATAGCAATTAAGACATTCATTTATGAGACAAGTTATATCCAGTGGCACAAAAAGATTTAGGTTTTGTGCTCTAGCTTTTAAAGCTTTTATGCTTGGAAATACTTGTAGGTTAGTTTATCATTTTTATTAGGTTACCAACATGCTTATTACAGAAATGTACTTATAAATATTTTATAAGTGAATCAATTGAATAAAATAATTTGTATATGGCTAGGGATCAATTAGTTTTATGGCTCTTTACAAATTTACTTTTAATTTTATCATCCTGGAGATTTATTTTTACACGTAAATAAATCTATCTTTCACACATAAGAGATCTAAAAATATTATTTTCTAATTTTAAAATTGTAAATGAGTAATGATGTACAAATAACACCAAATTTTTTTTTAACTCAACACAAAAAAGTGGACGGAGATAGAGAGTGTCACGCCCCTTTTCTACCCCACAAAAGATATGTGTTATTGGATTGTTGTGGGTTAAAGAGTTTTTCCAATTAAAGTGACAATTTTGAAATAGGAATTATTTTATTGCTCAAAGTCGCCACTTAGAATTGATTTTTGGGTGTTCCAAGTCACCTTTTATTTGAATCCCTAATCAAAGGAAGATTTGACTCTCTTTTTATTGGTCCGCGAAAATAAAGCTCGGGTAAGAAATTTTGCTGATCGGGGAGAAGGTATAAGGCATTCCCCGAGTCCCGTGGTTCTAGCACGGTCGCTTTATTGACTTAAACTTGGCTTGAATTAATTTAGACAAACTGTAATTTATATGATTTTCATGTTTTACCTATCCGCTTTTATTTCTTGATTATTAGAAAAATTAAAGAAAATTTTGAGTAATAAGATGTCATAACCACACTACGCAAGCGAATGCGTGATCGAGACGAAGTTTGTTAAGTATATCATAACAGCGCTACGCAAGCGAATCCGCAGTTATGACAAGGATTAGTAGTACATTATTACTTTTTAAAAAAAAAAATTACTACACTTAGAGAAACACTAAAATATTAAGTATCGCGCTACGCAAGCGAATACGCGATTTTAGCAAAAGAAATAATTTACAAATTAATTAAAGCTAGTAGACATAGTATGAGATTATTAAAATATTAAAAGTTAATATCAGGCTACGCAAGCGAGTTCGTGAATGCAAAAGTTAAAACGCGCCTACTGGTTGCCTAGCGTTTAAACTGATTACTAAGGTGATCGAGTTAATGAGTTATTCTATTACATAACAAATTTATTTTTTCTATTGGAAAGTAGTTATGTGAACAACCATGGTATTAAAATTTGGACCAAGCTTTATCAATTTAAAGAATGGGCTGCTTTGGAGGTTTGTATAATGGCATTAGGTAACTCTTTTATTCATTAAAAACGGACCAACTTTGTTACTAAAAGAAAGTGGACAGCTGCTGAAATTTACTTGGCGCAATTCTCTTCTTAATTGATCACTACAAAAACAGACTATTCATCTAAAGCTCATGTCCCTTTTTCCTAAAATCCAGAACTTATTCGAGGCCCAATTGCTATCCCTTATTGGTCATTGACGGTTCATTGAAAACAAAAGTCATACTTTTATCACTAATAATAAACAATTAAAAGAAGTAACCTATTAATATAGAATAAACTAGCCTAAACATGCATATAGAAAGATATGAATAAATTATTTTCATGACAGGAGTTTAGACAGTAGATTCTTAAAAACACTTCACGATATCTTTAGGCTAATTGTGCCGTAAACATGAAATGTATCAACTTCCACCAAACCTTATATACATGAACCTTACGAGGAAACAGTAAACCATATATGAAAATATTCAAGTAAAGTTCACCATGGGAAATTTTACCAAGACTTTTAATGAAGTAAAATCAATTTTTTTTTCTTAATAGGGGGTGCTGCAACTACAATAAGAAACTTGACAAGTATGAACTCAAAACTATATACTTACTTCTTCCTTCCTTCATCCATATTTTACTACCATAGCACAAATTGTTCATATATGACAAACAAGAATGAATCAAGACTTTTGAATAATTTCAAATAAAGATGCGAGACTATTCATTCTTTATTCACATGAAACAATTAACAAGCTACAATATAAGAAGAAATACCTAAATGTTGAAATGCTAAAGCAACAACGAGCAGCCAGCAGAACAACTCAAATCAAAACCCCGGCAGCAAGTAGTCAAAAACTCCAACAACCCAGATAGTGCTTGAGCCAGCAAACCAAAAATAGAAGCTAAATACCAAAGGGGACTTGTTTCATTTTGGCACATACAAAGAGAAAACTGAAAGCTATTTTAGCTGTTGTTTTCTTTTTTCCTTTTTTTTTATGTTGTGTTTTTCTTTCAGAGTGTATTAGTATTCTGCAATTGTGTGACAGATTGTGTGTTCAAGCCACTCCAAGATGTCTCATAGTGTGAAAAGACCTCCTCTTTATATATGAGAAAAAGGATTTTTGGGGCAGATTTGTTTGGCCAAAAATCTGTCCAAAATGATAGATTTTTGACCAAAAATCTGTCCGAAATGATAGATTTTTGACCAAAAATCTGTCCAAAACCAGATTTTTGAACAGTTTTTCCTCACCAAAATGGACAGAATATTTGGAGTATTGTACTCCAAAACAGTCCCCGAACAGTAAAAGCAACCAAACGAAGGTCCTACACTCAAGTACCTTCTACTACCCTCACAAACTAATATCAAACTAAACTACTGCTTCAAACTAGAAGGTGCAAAATCAGATAACTATACTTGAACCTTTAAACTAACAAAGAAACTAATGACTACAAACAAACAAACATATAGTTAAGGCCATAGACAAAACTGGAGATAATGAACATGAAATTGGAACTTAACGAACAAGGCAATGCAGGATACATGTTGATAATGAAACAATTATCAAGTTGACTGAAACACAAAATCAAAAATGAGAAAATGACCTAACGATCACTTAACAGATTTAAAAATGGGGAACAACACCAAAAATTAATCGCGAAACCAGAAAATCGGTGAGCTTCGCCAATTACAAATAGTTAATCGGATTTGACAAGTGATTAACAAAAGTGATTTACTAAACAAAACGTAATGACTTAGCAAACCACTAACTAATATATGATTCGAAAAGTATGCAATAACGACTAATCATTGATTATTGTCAATGAAGCTAACACGAACTAACAATCATGGATTAACAATTAATTGTAAACTTGAAGTAAACTAAACCTAAACACAAATAGGGAAAGAACATAAGTTATAAAAACCAACAACCAAACATAAGACGGCTAATCACAGAATTTCAACACGAATAAACAAACAATACGAATAAACAATACAAATCCGAAAATCAGTCAACAAAGAATAAACTAAAACGGATGAACAAGGGATTAGGATTTTACCTAAACGCCCGGGCTTCAAAATAGTAGTACAACCTCCGCGCCTCTCTTTCTCGACGACAAACGCCGAATAATACAAACTCTGGCTAACAAGCTGAGTCCGGCATTTTGTCAGAGAGAAAGAGAGACTAAGGGATCATGTCTATGCTGGACGGAGTCTTGGCGGCGGCAGTGAGGAGACAGCGAAGTGGCGGCAGTGTTGGTGGTGTTGTTTTTGCGGGGTTTGAATGTTTTGAGGCTTGGAATGGAGAAAAGGAGCGTGGGAGGAGGTCATTGGGGTAAAAGTTTTGGAGTTTGGAGTGGTGAGCGGCGGCTAAGGTTCCAATTAGGCTTAGATTTACGGAGATTGAGAAGAGTTATGGGGATTTGGGGTTCGGATTCATGGAGAGGAGGTTGAGATGAGTGAGGGGTGAAATTTTGGTGGTGTTTGGACCTCCACCGACGGCGACGCACGGTGGTGAAAGTGGAGGGGAGGGGCGGCCTTGAGAGAGGGTGAGAGAGAGAAGAGAGAAAGGGGAGGGTGTTAGGTTTTGGAGAAATAGGAAAGAATCTGATTTTTTTTAGCTTTTATATTTTAGTAGGGATAAATTTTGACCATTAGATTAAGAGAGATTTGATGGTTGAGATTGGATCTCTGATTTAATGAGCAAAATGACGGAGTTTTAAGTCCAAACTACGTCATTTTGAGCTCTTTCTTGGCCAACCACTTAATGAATCGGGTATGGACGAATTGGGCTCAAGTTTTGGGCCAATTTGGCTCAATTTTAATTAAGAATACAATAGCCAAATTCCTTAACCCCCTAATCATCTTATTTAATCCTAGAAATTTATACAAGTAGAAAGAATATCTTTTTGGGATATATACTTTAAAGATGCCAACTAATGTACACAAGTAAAACGTAAAAAATACTTTTTTGGTATTTTTAATAAAGAAAATGCAAAAAATAAAAAGTGCACAAACAACTAAAATCATCGAAATACTAGTATTTCTAGGGGATTTAAAAGCATGCAAAAATTAGGTATTCACATCTGCCCCTCTTTGTTCGAGAACATGAAGAGTTTTCATGCAAAGAAAAGTGAATCCATGACTAAGTTTTCCTCACATATCACTACAATGAAGCATTTTGAAAAAGGTGACCAAACCTTGCTTCTGAGGTTGCCTACATATCCTTGGTTATAAAGGAATCAGGTTAGTGTAGTTCTAGAAAAAAATTTGGTAACTGGGACTACTGAACATTGGAGTTGAGACTGATGTTGTTGTTGTTGTTACTGTTACTTGTTGCTTACATCAAAAAGAAAAAGGAAAACTACATATTTCTGCAAGCTAAGAGTTACAAAATTCCTATCTATGTGTCTTCTAGAGTCAAATCTTGATTCTTGACCTGCTCGCTTGTGTTGACCTTAGATTGGATCTTGATGCTCTTTGAAGAAAAGACCGTGGCTCGTTCTTGATTGCTTGATTTCCCGATCAAGATTTGGAAAAAATGAAATTTGAGAAGTTGGGCTGTTGACACATTATCAATGCTAACTCCAACTATCTTGTGATCGAAAAAATTCTTTCTTCTGGTGAGAAATTGAAACTGCAAGCTTAAACTGTCACCTGTGCTCTACGGCGGGGCCTGAAAATTCATCAAAGACGAACAAAACGAACAAAAAAAATTCTGCCCCAGTATGGACTAGGAAAATTTTGTGACTTATCAGAGAAAGTTATAAACTATCTAATTTATTGAAAGGCACACAGAAACAGTAGTATAAACAGACTAAGAGAGATAAAAATTTGTAACGAGGGATTACGTACCTTACATTACCCAAAGGATAGGTAACCAGGGGTCGGTACCCTGTATTACTGGAAAGGAATGTAACTAGGGGTTGGTACCCTGTATTACTAGGAAGAAAATGTAACCAGGGGTTGGTACCCTGTATTACTAGGAAGGAATTGTAACCAGGGGCTGGCACCCTGTATTACTACAAGAAATGTAACCAAGGGTAGGTACCCTGTATTACTAGGAGAAATGTAACCAGGGGTTGGCATCCTGTAGTACTAGAAGGAAATGTAACCAGGGGTTGGTACCCTGTATTACTGGAAGGAAATGTAACCAGGGTTTGGTACCCTGTATCACTGAAGAAGAATGTAACCAAGGGTTGGTACCCTGTATTACTGGAAGGAAATGTAACCAGGGGTTGGTACCATGTGTTACTGATAAAGCGTTGAATTCTTATAGGCGAAATGTTTCTTCCTGGGTTAAGCTATGTAAAATGACCTGAGCGAAGAGTGTTTCTACCCGGAACCATGAGCTGGATCCCCCTAGGTGAAATGGTTCTACCTGGGTTAAGCTAGGTACAACACCCTGAGCGAAGAGTACTTCTACTCAGGACTATGAGCTGGATNCTGCTTCAAACAAAGAAAAATTTATGAGTTTTCAAAGTGGTGGTTGGTTTGTGGCCTTGATGCCCTATTGTGGTTTTGACTTCACGGCCTCTCCACAGCTGAAGAACTGATTATACCGGTATGGTACCGAGGTTCTCGGATACTCTATCACGGCCTCTCCGCAGTTGAAGAACTGATTCTGTCAGTCTGGTACCGAGATGCTCGACTGATCTGTATCATTTTCTGGAGACCTTGGCTTTCCAATGTTTCCCCCAACTGTTTCATACCCATACGTCCTTGGTATTGCTACCTTTGTCTCCAAGGCAATGCAATTTTCTTTAAAAATCAAACTCAGTTGTCTTGCACCTGGTACCAGTTTGCGTCTGCAGTGCTTGTCAACTTTTCTCATGAAGAGGTCTTGCTTAGGTAACCTTTTCAGTCTCTTTGAGACACTTTGTTCGCCTTGTCAAATGAGATCACATACGGGTTTGTGCCTTCGTCAATGTCGTATATGCCCCAAATTGTGCTTGATATTACGGGGAAACTGTAGCCAGTTTTGCAGCCATTTGTTCGCTTCACTTTTGACGAAAGATTAGACCGAAAGAGACTCAAAGAGAATTATGGGTAAAAATATAAGAATACTTGAAGGTGCTAAGGAACTGTGCTTAAGCAAAAGGCGTCCCTTTCGTGGAAAAGAACAGGAAGACTTATCTGGAAGTATGTGCCGACTTCAATGAATCATGACATGCATTTTGGACTAGACGCCTGATCTGTCTGAGCTGTCTAATTCTCAAAATCCGTCGCAAAGGTTCCTCTTGAAACTGTCTTGGTTGTGCTCATGCCGAAGTACGAAAACTCTCATTCGGCCACTAGCGCCCTTTGCGGGTTTTCGCCAACTGACCTCTCTCATTTCTCTACTCACCGTCGCCTTATGGTGACCATTTGGGTTTTCACCAATAAGACTCTCTCATTTCTCTGCTCACTGTCGNTATGGTGCCCATTTGGGTTTTCACCAATAAGACTCTCTCATTTCTCTGCTCACTGTCGCCTTACAGTGCCCATACGTGTTTTCACCGATAAGACTCTCTCATTTCTTCTTTTTTTTTATACAATACGACATGCGGAAGGTTGCCCATGGCATGGTGACTTCAAATATTCTCAAAGATCGACCAGAAGTTCTTAACATGGAAAAATGGGAAAAGAACCTTGAACTGAATTATCACTTTTGGAACCATTTCTATAGAAAAACGGTAAAATAAAACAAACTTCTGCCCCAGTTTTGGAGTATTGGGCATATGGATTTTTGTTTTGATGGGACCGAACCCATGGTAAGGCTTCCTACGTATCCTTTCGGAATCAGGTCGGACGTATTTCAATCATTCAGAAGATTTGTTGTTTGGATTCTTTTCTTTTCTTCCTTACATAGGTTCCAAAAGCGCAAAATAAAGAAGGCAAATATAGCTCAAAAGGGTTAACAAGAAGGTGACACCTATTTGGAACAAACGAGCAGTGGTGGCCTTCGTCATCTCGATTCTGAGAAAATCATACGTGAGAGTTCCACAGTGGGTATATATCAGACATAATATCTTTTAACTGCATCTGCATTAATGGTCATGCCTGGTACCCTTCCTTCTTCATCTACCAAGTGCAAGGCCCCTTTTGGTAACACTTTCTTGATGATGTAGGGTCATTGCCAGTTTGGGGCGAACTTTCCTTTAGCTTTTACTTGGTGTGGAAGAATGTGTTTCAGAATGAGTTGTCCCACCTCGAAGTGCCTTGGACGCGCTTTCTTGTTGTAAGCGCGTGCCATTCTTTGCTGGTATAACTGGCCAAAGCACACTGCCGCTAGCCGTTTTTCATCAATCAACATTAGTTGTTCCAATCGGGTCTTTACCCATTCTGTATCTTCAATCTCCGACTCTACAATGACTCGGAGAGATGGAATTTCGACTTCGGCCGGTATTACAGCTTCCGTTCCATATACCAACAGATAAGGAGTTTCTCCAACAGATGTGCGAGCAGTTGTGCGGTATCCCAAAAGAGAAAAAGGAAACTTTTCATGCCATTGTCTGGAACTTTGGATCATCTTCCTAAAAATCTTCTTGATATTCTTGTTCGCCGCTTCAATGGCTCCATTGGCTTTTGTCCAGTAAGGGGTAGAATGGCGATGCATAATTTTGAATTGCTCGCATACCTCCTTCATCAAATTACTATTTAGATTGGCTGCATTGTCAGTGATAATGGTCTTCGGGATACCAAAACGACAGATGATGTTGGAATGGACAAAGTCTACCACTGCTGTCTTGGTGACTGCTTTGAAAGTGGCGGCCTCCACCCACTTGGTGAAGTAATCAATTGCGACCAAAATGAACCTATGCCCATTTGAAGCCTTTGGCTCGATTGGTCCAAGAACATCCATTCCCCAAGCAACGAAGGGCCAAGGAGAGGACATGGGATGCAACTCTGAAGGTGGCGAGTGAATCAGGTCACCATGAATCTGGCATTGGTGACACTTGCGAACAAAACTGAAGCAATCTCACTCCATAGTAAGCCAATAATACCCTGCCCGCAGAATCTTCTTCGCCAAAACATATCTATTCATGTGAGGTCCACATACCCCTGAATGCACTTCAGTGATGATCCGCTCAGCTTCTGTGGCATCTATGCATCTTAACAAGTTCAAATATGGGGTCCTTTTGTACAAAATTTCCCCGTTCAGGAAGAAACAGCCGGCAAGCCGCCTTATAGTTCTTTTTTGATCTCCCTTGGCATGCTCTGGGTATTCCCTTGT
>MDKI01155427.1:0-19606 GCA_005239505.1 Nicotiana paniculata | reverse complement strand
TTGGAACATTTTAGTCACTAACCTTTGATAGGTGGCTCTAGCATTTTTTAAGCCAAAAGGCATGACTTTATAACAGTAAGTCCCCCTATTTGTAATGAATGAAGTTTTTTCCTCACCTGAGGGATTCATTTTAATCTGATTATAACCAGAATATGCATCTAAGAAGCTTAATAATTCATGACCTGCTGTGGCATCAATCATTTGATCTATATGTGGCAATGGGAATGAATCTTTGGGGCATGCTTTATTTAAGTCAGTATAATCTACGCATACTCTCCACTTGCCATTATTTTTAGGTACTACCACGGTGTTTGCTAGCCAGTTAGGGTACGTTACCTCTCGTATCGAACCAATCTTCAAGAGTTTCTGTACCTCTTCGTCGATCACTTGGTTCTTGAATGGTCATTGCTTTCTTTTCTTCTACTTAACAGGTACAAAGGATAGATCTTCATTTAGTTTATGAGTCATCACTTATGGTGGGATGCCTGTCATATCTGAGTGGGACCACGCAAAGCAGTCTGCGTTAGCCTTTAAATAATCAATCAACTTACCTCTTCAAGCGGGGCCTAGCCTTGTGCCTATATACACTTTCTACTCAGGCTTTTGTTCGGATAATGGAACAGCTTCGAGCTCTTTCGTAGTTGTTTTGATGTGCTCATCTTCCTCCGGTTCACGAATGACGTCCGGTCTGGAATCTGCATCTGTGTGGTATACTACACCTTTCGTGATAACTTGATTCTCCTTCTCGTAAGTATTTTCTTTCGTACCTATTTCAACAATAATACCTTCCGTACCTATTTGGGTAGTAATTTCTTCCATGCCCGTTTGGGCGGCGTTACCTTCTTGGGATATTCTCTTATCTCGTAATTCTTCCACCTCTATTTTCTTGTTGTAGTGTACCATAGAGTTTATATTTCTTGCGGTCTGCTGATCGCCTTTGATTTGTTGAATCCCCCAGTCAGAGGGGAATTTAATTACCTGATGCAACGTGGAGGGTATCGCTTTCATGTCGTGGATCCACGACCTTCCAATGATCACGTTATAAGCCATGTCAGTATCGATGACTTGGAACCTGACACTTTTGATCACCCCCTCAGCATAAGTGCTAAGCTCAATTTCTCCTTTTGTTATAACCGTAGAGTTACCAAACTTATATGGATCGCGCTTTTGGGATTACTTGATTCCCCAGTAGCATTTCTTCCACGACTCTTAGCAAAATGATATTGACTGAACTGCCTGGATCAATCAACACTCTTTTTACGTTAGTGTCATGAATAAGTAAAGATATTACCAGAGCATCGTTGTGAGGAAGCATTAATCCACAGATATTTGCATCATCGAAGGTTATATCGTCTTCTTCCATATTTTCACGAGCCCGTTTCCCATGTGTAATTGTGAACTTTGTGGTTGTTTTGCAAATCACTCTGTTTACTACTTCACCCCCGTGTATCACGTTGACGGTTCGTTTTGGAGAAGGAGGCTTTGGGGGCTCCTGCTTGTTCCTCATATATGTCTGTTTACCTTTATCACTAAACAATTTCTGTTAAATAGCCCTGTTTTAATAAATTTTCTACTTCACCTTATAAAAATCTGCAATCCGCAGTTTTGTGCCCATGATCGTTGTGAAATTCACACCAGTGATCTGGGTTTCTTCTACTTGGATTTGACCGCATCTCTTTGGGCCACTTAACCTTGTCTCCCATGTTCCTCAATATTGAGACAAGTTCAGTAGTACTTATATTAAAGGTATGATCCCCAATTTGAGTACTAGCTCTAGGTCGTTCATCTCGATCTTTTCTGGATCTAGACGAGGATAAGACTATGTCTCTTCCTCGTGGTCTATAGTCCGACCTAGTGTTTTTGAACCTGGGGTGGATATCGCGTCCCGAGGGTCCTAAGTAAGGATCGTACCTGTTTTTACCTGATCTTCTATCTGATTCAGGACGTCTGGATCTGGAATGATCTTCATCTCTTGAATGAGCAATGATATCTTCTTCTATTCTGAGTTTAGTACTGTACCTGTTTTATACATCGTTCCATGTTGTAGCGGGGAATTCTCTTAGAATTTCCTTAGGTCGTCTCGTGGCTTCTGAGCTTTTATCGTTTAGGTTGCTTGCAAATGCCATCGCTTCCCAATTATAAGGCACCCTGGGTAACTACATTCTTTCTCTTTGAAACCTGTCTACAAACTCACGGATTAGTTCTATTTCTCCTTGTTTTATTTTGAATATGTCTTCCATTCTCTTCTCAACTTTTTGTGCACCATAGTGTTCTTTTATAAACGAATCTACAAGCTCAGCGAAAGAGTCAATAGAATTTTTAGGGAGAAAAGAATACCAGGTTAGGGCTCCTTTGGTAAGTGTTACCCCAACTTTTTTGACAAGGACTGATTCAATCTCTTGTTTCATTAAGTCGTTGCCTTTTACCCCAGTAGTGAAAGCAGTCACATGGTCGCGTGGGTCAGTTGTTCCATCATATTTGGGAACGTCAGGCATTTTAAACTTCTTGGGTATAGGCAAGGGTGCCGCACTTGGCTTCCAAGGTTGTTGAGAATATCTATCAACATCGATGCCTTTGATGATAGGTGGTACTCCAGGAATTTGTTCGATGCGATCGTTCTGCTCCTTCATCTGTTTCTGCATGGTTAGCAGTAAATTTTGTAATTCTGAGTTATTAGATATACCTGGTCTCGTTTCGAGAGATTCATTAGGAGTATCTCCTCTTCCTGAGTTGCCAACCCAGACTGAGGATTTTCCATGGTGATGGTGTTATTGGGGGGTGGCGCCGGCGGTGTAGGTAATGCGGCCGGTAATCCTTTCGCAAATTCTTACAAAGCTTGGCTCACATACTCTGCAATCATTTTCTTTACACGATCTTGTTCCACAGTTTGATCATTATCACCATTGTTGTTATTGGACCTTTCTGGGGATTGTTCCCTCAAACCACGTGGAGTTCCTGAAGGCGATGCAACTGGGGTTCCACTCCTTTGCTGGTTGTTGTCGTTGGAGTGACATAATTATGAGGATATCACTTGAAAAGTAAACAAATATTATCAGATTCCCAGTAACGGAACCAATCTGTTTAACCAAAGAATTAGACCCTTTGATTAAAGCTTATTTTTAAGATGAATACGAGTTATTGATAATCAAAGTAATGAAGAAAAATGAATAATAGACAGTATTGCAGAAATAAAAAATCAAAGTTAATTGTATTCGAGAATCAGATGCCTTTACAAACTGTATTCCCCTCCCTTATATAGGAGATTCTTACAACGTACGACTCTTGCTATGGTTACTCATTAATGACTAATTATGACATTAATGTGGCATTACAAAGGATAACGATAATTGGGGTTCGGTTACATAACTTTCGAGTAATCAATTGTGGGTCCTTGAATCTGCCCGTATCTTTGTCTAGATTCATTCTAACCGTGCCTCTCTCCCGTTTTGATCAAGTTGAGTTTCTCGTGGCTGATAAGTTCGTGGGTTTACTGAACCGTGCCTCTTTGTACCATATATCTTCAGAGAATCACATCCAGCTGTCACGTTTTCCTGTATCCACGTGACTGGTTGAGTTGTCAAAAGCTGGCTTACGTGTGAAACTCTTTTTTACCAATACACACCTAAGTCTCCAAGTCGGCCACATTGCTGTGAAAGTACCTGTGCAATAAAAATGCACAGCAAGTATAGCATGAGTACGAAAACAACGTGTACTCAGTAAGTATCCCGCTTAACCTCAGAGAGGTAGTAACGAGAGGTCGAATTAGACACTTGCTAGAAGTCACTTTAGCATAATCAAGTGAGACACTAAGCATGTATGTCATAGGAAATTTATTGAAATCAGGAATAAATAATATCAACTTCTTCCACATTTAACACTTTAAATCTTCGTCATTTCAATTGACAATTTAAATCATAATCAGGGATAAGAAACATCAGACTTATTTCATATTTTACACATCAATTCTTCTTCTTCTTAACTGGCCATTAAAAACTTCCTTAGGCCGATAAACATGTATAAATCACAGGAAATACACAGCATTTATCATGCGCAAATAAAGTGTCAAGGGTCGAACGGCGCGGACCAACAATAATAAATTGTGCACTGCCGAAGGTCGAACAGCTCGAACCATAGATGCATCTATCTACCCCGCTCGCGAATCGATCATGCGACGCGGTTATACATAAATACAGGGTTATCCTGCTCGCGAATCATACATGCGACTCAGGCACCCATAGATACACATATTCACACAATAAGTCCACATTTTTATCAAGAAAGTAGTTACCCAGGAAAGTGGTAAAATTCTTCTTAAAGGAACACGAAAAATAGCATTTAAATCTTTGTTTTGAAACTCATTTGCCAAGTTTAATAATATTCAATAATATAACCTTATCAGGAATACAATTATCCACGGAGGAATCAATTCTCTTTCTAAATGATTAAGAAAGGTACACTCTAGCCTTCTTAGGAAATAAATTACCAATTCGATAGCATTATCAGTCTAATATTATTTGCAGGATCACATGATATTTTATTGACAAGGTCACAGGTACGACAAGTAAAGCATGCTAGTGGGTCCTAGACTACCCGGATATGGCATAATGGTAGCTACGCACAGACTCCCGTCACCTCATGTGTACGTAGCCCCCCGCAGACAGTAGCACGTACCTATGGGGACAATTCCCCCTCACAAAGTTAGAAAGGAGACTTACCTCGCTCCGAAATTCTATAACCGGCTTTCAAGCCCTTCCGATGACTCAAATCGTTGCACAACGCTCCGAAACTAGCCAAATAATGACAAACCAATGAAAATATACTCTACTATTTGTTAACAATTCAAATTATATAAACTCCTATCTCCGCTCAAGGAATTGACCAAAATGCCCTTGGACCCACGTGCCCGGAATCCAAAATTTCTCGAAAATATACCCTACCCATAGTCTTACTAACTCTAATATACAATTTACTCAAATATTCATGCTCAATTCGTGGTAAAAATCCAATTTACCAAATTTCTAGGTTTTCTTCAAAATTCCCAATTTTCCACAATCTTTCATGTTCAAATCCATGCATATACCTTGTATTTAACTTGAGATGAGGTGGAATAACTTATCTTGTGATCCTTGATGGAAACCCCTCCTTGATTCTCCCCACAATCGCCCATGCCAAGTGAAAATAGGAGAAAATGAGCCAAGTGCTCGGTTATAAAACATACACTGCCCAGGCCGATATTTGCACCTGCGATCCAGATCTCGCACCTGCGCTTCCGCAGGTGCGCCCAAACGCCCGCACCTGCGGCCTCCTCAGTTCCAGCCAAAACTCGTAGATGCGCCCCATTGTCCGCATCTGTGCCTTCGCAACTGCAGAAATTACATCGCACCTGTGCTCCCAGCCAAACCATAAATATCTCGCACCTGCGGCCAAAGCCTCGTAGGTGCGGTCACACCAGATGACAACAACCTCAGCCTTCTTCAAAATCCAAACTTGATCCCTTAATCACCCGGAATCCACCCGAGTCCCCGTCCAATTACACCAACCTGTTCTAAAGTATAATGCGGACTTGCTCGAGGCCTCAAATCACATCAGACAACATCGAAACCACGGATCACACTAAAATTCAAACTTTAAGAAAAAACTTGCACATCTGATGCCGAAACCTATCAAATCACGTCCGATTGACCCCAAATTTTGCATGCAAGTCATATTTGACATTACGGACTTGTTCCAACTTCCGGAATCGCATTCCGACCCCGATATCCAAATTTCCACTTCCGATCGAATTTCCCAAAAACCTTCAAATTTCTATCTTTAGCCAAATGACTTCAAAATAACCTACGGACATCCGAATTCACTTCCGATAGTGCTTCCAACTCCAGAATCACCATACAAAGCTATTCCCAGACTCGGAATCCCAAACGGACATCTACATCACTGAAAGGCGCTTCTAGCCAAACTTAGGAAATTCTCTAAAATGCTATCTTCCATAACATATGCCGAAATGCTCCCGGGTTATCCAAATCCCGATCCGGACATACGCCCAAGTCCGAAAATAATATACGAACTTGCTGGAACCTTCAGATCCTGATTCCGAGGTCGTTTACTCAGAATTCCAATCTTAGTCAATTTCTCAAATTTAAGGCTTCCGAATTGAGAATTTCTTCCTAAATTGACTCCAAACTTTCCGAAATTCAATTTCGACCACACCTACAAGTCATAATACCTGAAATGGAGCCGCTCATGACTCCAAACCACTGAATGACGCGCCAGAGCTCAAAACAACCGATCGGGTCGTTACAAATACCAATATCCCACAATAATTCATAACTGCATAGTACAAGTAATAAAAGAAGTATCTCAGAAATAAAATGCTCAGCTTGTTCACAGTTCCAGAAAATAGGCATGCTTTTCAAGTATCTCAGTGAAAATCCAAATCTTTTACCGAAATTCCAAAAATATGAGTAAGTTTAAAAACTGTAACTTTTTCCAAAATATCCTTTCAACAACAAATAAGATGTTTCATTTTCAAATAGCATGGGGAAAGTACATCTTTATGCCACATGTCAAGATATAGGTAAAATCATAAAAGTCACCAAAACCGAGTAGCAGAAGAAAATATATTTTATACCACCGCATGTGTATCAATAATCACAATGGTACGGCAGAAACCTCATGCAAATAATAAAAACTGCACGACAGAAACCCCGTGCAACAATAACAACATCACGATATAAACCTCGTGCAAACAACCAAACAATCACCTCAACAATAACTTGAAAGACAAAACACAACAACCAAAAAAATGATATTTCACAACTTACACCTTGCCTCAAAAGAACCATGGCCTTGCAATTCAACACCAAACTCAACAACAAAATATTTCAAGGATAGCAATTTCAGGTAAGGAATTTCACAGTTAAGTAATGAATATAGAAATCAAGAAAAGCAAGTAATTCAACTAAACATGTGATACAAGTTGAAAATAGAAGATAAGACAAGTAGACACGTGAAATTAGGTTAAACACATGATACTAAAGTAACTTAATAAAGGCACAAAAAGGACTACGTAGCAAAAACCGTAATTCAACATTTAGTCCGTGTACACACTCGTCACCTTGTGTACACGGCCTTCACATATCACAAATTATCACCACAATACAAATCCTAAGGGAAATTTATCCCGCACAAGGTTAGATAAGTCACTTACCTCAAACCACACTCAATCAATCAATTAGAAGGTCTTTCTCTCGATTTTCCAACCCCGAACGACTCGAATCTAGCCTAAACAATTTCATACTATGAATAAAACTATATGAAACTAGTTTAAATAATGAAATAATGATTTAAGCTAAGAATTGAAAAATCACTCAAAAAAGTCGACCTGGGCCCGCGTCTGGGAACCCAAAAAATTACAAAAACCGAACACTCATTAGATATGGAGTCCAAGCATACAAGAATTTCACAAATTCGATATCAAAATCTTTCTCAAATCCTCAAAATTCGGCCTAAGAAATTTCCTCCATTTCCCCCCAATGTTTCAACCCAAATCACTAATTAAATGATGAAATGAAAGACATAAACATGAAATTTAACCAAAACTAAGTAAGAATCACTTATCCCAATCACTCCCCTAAAACTCTCCACAAGAATTGCCTCCAAGCGAGCTCCCAAAATCAAATTTGCGAAATATACTCAAACCCTCGATTTTTAAATATAAGTTCTGTTGCACGGTTATCCTTAATCGTGATCGCAAAATTTCCATGAGATCACGAAGCACAACTCAGCTGTCCGGAATTTTAACCCTACGCGAACGCGTCAATTATCACGCGAACTCGAAGAACTGATTCCTCAACCTACGCGATCGCGTAGCACAACTGCGCGTGAACCTGCTGCACCCAATTCCTCTATGCGAACGTGACCTTCACCACGCATTCGCGACCCACCGGGAACCAACCTTATGCAATTGCGTCCTTTTATCTGTGAACGCGTAGAGTAAAACACCAGTCCACACAAACACCCCATCGAGATCGCAGACCAAACCACGCGATCGCATTGAAGGAAAACCAGACCTGAGAAAACCAGCAACTTCAGCTTTAACAACAACAACAACAACAACATATCTAGTCTAATCCCACTAGTGGGATCTGGGGAGTGTAGAGTGTACGCAGACCTTACCCCTATCCCGGGAGGGTAGAGAGGCTCTTTCCAGGAGACCCTCAGCTCAACAGACAACAACTTCAGCTTCAATGGTCCGAATTGCGCCGAACATGGTCGGAATCACACAGAGGTCCCCGGGACCTTAACAGAATATACCAACAAGTCCTAAAATACGATATGAACTTAGTAAAGGCCTTAAATCACATCCAAGAACATCAAAAACACGAATCGCACCCCCAATTCAAGCCTAGTGAACTTATAAACTTTTAACTTCTACATTCGATGTTCAACCCTACCAAATCAAGTCCGATTGACTCAAATTTTGCACACAAGTCATAAATGACATTAAGAACCTACCCAAACTTCCGAAATCGGAATCCGAACCTGATATCACTCTCGGTCAAACTTTTCAAAAATCTTCCAACTTACTTTCGCCAATTAACGTCGAGATAACCTACAGACCTCCAAATCAACATCCGAACACGCTCCTAAGACTCAAATCACCATACAGAGCTATTGGAACTGCAAAAACACCATTACAGAGCTATCTTCACACCAATCAAACTATGGCAACTCCTACGACTTAATATTCCAATTTAGGGACTATGTGTCCTATTTCACTCTGAAACTCTCCCGAACCTGTCACCAAGTGCCCCGACAAGTCACATAAACACAAAATGAAATACATGGAGAAATAAATAGGGGATCGGGGCTAATATTCTCAAAATGATTGGTCGGGTCGTTACATCCTCCCCCTCTTAAAACAAACATTCATCCTCGAACGAGTATAGAGACATACCTGAAGTGGTGAAAAGAAGAGGATAACGTCTACACATATCATGATCGGTCTACTAAGTTGCCTCCTTGATTGGATGACCCCTCCAACCCTCTCAAGAATGTCAAAAGGTCCGATATACCTAGGGCTCGGCTTGCTCTTCTTCCGAACCTCATAAAACCCTTCATGGGCAAAACTCGGAGCAAGACCCGCTCCCCAACCATAAATGCAACACTGCGAACCTTCCAATACGCATAACACTTCTGTCTAGACTAGGTTGTACGAAGTCGATCCTAATCAATTTAACCTTTTCAAATCATCCTGAACCAAGTCTGTACCCAATAGTCTAGCCTCATCCGACTCAAACCAACCCACCGGAGACTGGCACCGCCTACCATACAAAGCCTCATATGGGGCTATCTGAATGCTCGAATGATAATTGTTGTTCTAGGAAAACTCCACCAGCGGCAAGAACTAATACCAAGAACCCCCAAACTCCATCACACACGCACCAAACATATCCTCCAATAATTGAATAATGCGCTCGAACTATCCGTCCGTCTGAGGGTGAAATATTGTACTCAACTCCACCCAAGTACCTAACTCATATTGTATGACTCTCCAGAACCGCGATGTAAACTGCATACCCCCGTCAGAGATGATAGATACCGGCACGCCACGAAGTATGACAATCTCACGAAGTCATCACTGGAATGAAATGAGATGACTTGGTCAATCTATCCACAATCACCTAAACTGCATCATACTTCTTCTAAGTCCGTGGGCGTCCAACAATAAAATCCATAGTAATTCGCTCCTATTTCCACTGTGGGATCTCTAGCTTCTTAAGCAATCCACCTGGCCACTGATGCTCATACTTCAGATGTTGACAATTAGGGACCGAGATACATACTCCACTATGTCCTTCTTTATTCTCCTCCACCAATAATGTTGCCTCGGTCCTGATACATCTTTGCGACACCTGGATGAATGGACTACCGTGAACTGTGAGCCTCCTGGAGAATAAACTCATGCAATCCATCTACATTGGGCACATATAGCCTCCCCTGCATCCGTAATACACTGTCATCTCCAATAGTGACCTTCTTGGCATTGCCATGGTGAACCGTATCCTTGAGGACAAGCAGATGGAAATAGTCATACTGACGCTCTCTGATATGATCATAAAGAGAAGACCGAGAAACCACACAAGCCAAAACTCAGCTCAGCTCAGAAACATTCAATCTAGAAAACTGGTTGTCCAAGGCTTGAAAATCCAAGGATAATGGCTTCTCTACTGCCGGTAGATATGCTAAGCCGCCCAAACTCTTCGCCTTGCGACTCAAGGTATCGGCCACCATATTGGACTTCCTGGGATGATATATAATGGTGATATCATATTCCTTAAGAAATCCTAACCACCTCTGCTGCAACAAGTTAAGATCTTTCTATTTGAACTGATGCAGTAAACTCCGATGGTCGGTGCAGACCTCACAAGGGACACCGTACAAATAGTGCCGCCAGATGTTTAAGGCATGAACAATAGTGCTAACTCAAAATGGACATGATAGTTCTTCTCATGCACCTTCGGATGTCTAGATGTGTAGGAAATCACCCTACCATCCTGCATCAACACCGCACCGAGACCAATGCGCGATGCATCACAATACACAGTATAAGGCCCCGAACCTGTAGGCAATACCAACACTGGGGCTGTAGTCGAATCAGTCTTGAGCTTCTGAAAGATTTTCTCACACTCCTCGGTCCACTTGAATGGATCACCCTTCTGGGTCAGCCTGGTCATAGGTGCTGCAATAAACGAGAAACTTTTAACAAATCGACGGTAATACCCCGTCAAACCAAGAAAACTCTGGATCTCCATAGTTGAGGACGATCTGGGCTAATTCTGTACTACTTCAATCTTCTTCAGATCTACCTTGATCCCCTCACTCGACACTACATGACCAAAAAATGCCACTAAATCTAGCCAAAATTCACACTTCAAAAATTTTGTATATAACTTCTTTTCTCTCAAGGTCTGAAGCACAGTCCTCAGGCGTTGCTCATGATCCTTCCGGCTCCAGGAGTACACCAGAATGTCGTCAATAAATACAGTGAAGAATGAGTCAAGATAGAGCTGGAATACCCTGTTCATCAAGTGCATGAATGTTGTTGGAGCGTTGGTCAGCCCAAAAGACATCACAAGGAACTTGTAATGTACATACCGAGTCCTGAAAGCAGTCTTCGAGATATCTGGATCCCGAATCTTCAACTGATGATAGCCTGAATGCTAGTCGATCTTAGAGAATACTCTGGAAACCTGGAGCTGATCAAATAGGTGATCAATACGTGGCTTTAGACACTTGTTCTTCATTGTAACCTTATTCAATTGGCGATAATCAGTACACATTCACATAGAACCATACTTCTTCTTTACAAATAATATTGGATCACCCTAAGGCGACATGCTGGGCCGAATGAGCCCTTATCAAGCAACTCGTACAACTATTCTTTTAACTCTTTTAACTTTACTTGGGCCAAACGATAGGGTGTAATAGAAATGGCTGAGTTCCCGGTAACAAATCAATACCAAAGTCGATATCTCTATCGGACGGCATGCCTGGAAGATCCGTGAGAATACGTCTAGATAATCCCTCACTACTGGAACCGACTCGATGGTAGGAGTATCAACACTGACATCTCACATATTGTAACGACCCGATCGGTCGTTTTGAGCTCTAGCGCGTCGTTCAGCAATTTGAGGCCGTGAGAAGATTTGTTTCAGGTATTATGACCCGTGGGCATGGTCGGAATTGAGTTTCGGAAATTTTAGAGTTGACTTGGAAAGAAAATTCTCATTTCAGAAGCCTTAAGTTGGAAGAATCAACTAAGATTGGAATTTTGAGTAAACGACCTCCAAATTAGGATTTGAAGGTTCCTACAAGTTCTTATGATGATTTCAGACTTGGGCGTATGTCCGGATCGGGTTTTGGATAACCCGGGAGCGTTTCAATGCATATTGTGGAAGTCAGCATTTTTGAAGAAATTTCCTAAGTTTGGCTTGAAGCGTGTTTCAGTGATATTGATGTCCGTTTGGGATTCCGAATTTGGGAATAGATTCGTATGGTGATCCTGGAGTTGGGAGCGCGATCGGAAGTGAATTCGGATGCCTGTAGGTCATTTTGAAGTCATTTGGCTAAAGATAGAAATTTGAAGGATTTCGAGAAATCCGATCGGAAGTGGAAATTTTGATATCGGGGTCGAAATGCAATTTCAGAAGTTGGAGCAGGTCTGTACTGTCGAATATGACTTGTGTGCAAAATTTGAGGTCAATCGGACGTGATTTGATAGGTTTTGGCATCAGATGTAGAAGTTGGAAATTTCTAAGTTCATAAAGTTGGGATTTGGGTGCGATTCGTGGTTTCGATGTTGTTTGATGTGATTTGAGGCCTCGAGCAAGTCCGCATTATTTTTTGGAACAGGTTGGTATAATTGGACGGGGTCCCGGGGGACTCGGATGGATTCCGGGTGGTTAACGGATCAATATTTGAAGTTGAGAAAAGCTGAAGTTACTGGTGTCTGGTGCGACCGCACCTACGAGGCTTTGGCCGCAGGTGCGGACAATGGGGCACAGGTGTGATTTTTGGCTGGAGCTGAGGAAGCCACAGGTGTGGGAGATTGGTCGCACCTGCGGGAGCGCAGGTGCGGAGGAAGGACCGCAAGTGCGGAAATGAGGCTGGGCAGAATGTTTTAAAACCGAGATTGTTGGCCATTTCTCTCATTTTTCTCATGGCTTAGGCGATTTTAGGAGGTCTTCAAGAGGGGAAATTCATCATCAATGTCAAGGTAAGTAACTCCTTCATGTTTCTAAGTTAAATACAAAGTTATTGCATGGAATTATACATGAAAATTGTGGAAAATTTTGGAAAATATTGAAGAAAACCTAGAAATGGTAATTTGGATTTTTAGCCACGAATTTGATCATGGAATGTAGAGTAAATTGTATATTTGAACTAGTGAAGCTATGGGTAGAATATATATTTGAACGAGGGCATTTTGGTCATTTCACTAAGCGGGGTTGGGAAATTATATAATTTGGAATTGTTGCAAATATTAGAGTATATTTTCATTGGTTTGCCGTGATTTGGATAGTTTTGGGGCGTTGTGCGTCTGTTGGAGTCGTCGAAAGGGCTTGGAAGCCGGTTATGGAATTTCGGAGCGAGGTAAGTCTCCTTTCTAACTTTGTGAGGGGGAATTGTCCCCATAGGTGAACTAAGTTAGTATGTGTTATTATCTTCAGGGGCTACGTACGCACGAGGTGACGAGAGTCCATGCGTAACTACTATTATGCCATGACCGGGTAGTCTAGGGCTCATTAGCATGCCTTATGTGTTGTACCCGTGATCCTGCCTGTATTACTTGACTGCTAATATAATCGAAATCGTAATTTAATATCTAAATAAGACTAGAGTTCTTTTTCTTAATCAGCCGGAAAGAGAATTATTTTCCTCCGTGGATAATTGCATACCTGATAAGGTGATATTATTGAATATTATTAAACTTGGCAAATGAATTTCGAGAAAGGATTTAAATACTATTTTGTGGTTTTTAAAAGAGAAATATGTCATTTACTTGGGTATTTGTTTTCCCGACGTATTTGGGGTGGACTGTTGATTGTGCATGACTGCATGTGACCGCTTCGCAATTTACATTCCGCGAGCGGAGTGTTATTTCCCCCACTCTCATGGGAGGGTGCCGTACGCCACGGCGGATTGAAAGATGCACTTATGGTTCGGGCCGTTCGACCCTCGGCAGTGCATAGATATGATTATTTTATTGAAAGATGCACTTATGGTTTGGGCCGTTCGACCCTCGGCAGTGCATATACATGATTATTTTATTGAGAGGTGCACTTATGGTGCGGGCTGTTCGATCCTCGGCAGTGCTCATAGTTGATTATTATGACGGTTCAGGCCGGTTGTCCTTATCCTGTATGCGCATGCTAAATTGTTAAATATTTTTTATGGATTTTTAAAGTGATAAGATATTTGGGGGAAAACAAAGAGAAAATTGTTTATTTAAGATAATTGGGGGAAAACGAGAAAGTGGTAACTGTTTGTTTACTTCTAGTATTTACTTGGATTTCAGTGCCTTATATATTTGATGTTTTACTACCTTTACATGCCTACCGTGTTCATCATATGCTGTTAATTAATTTGTTGGACCTTAGTGAGTGTCTAATTCGACCTCTCGTCACTACCTTTCTGAGGTTAGGCGGGCGACTTACTGAGTGCACGTTATTTTTGTACTCATGCTACACTTGCTGTGCATTTTTATTGCACAGGTACTTTCATAGTGACATGGCTGGTTTGGAGACTTAAGCGAGCTGCACCATCCTGAGGCGATCCGCAGCTGACAGAGTATCCCTCATACTATATTTATTTTCATTTTAAATTTCCTTGTCCAATTTGTATGTCGGACAGGCTTTGTGATGATTGTATAAATTCTTAGAAATTGCTCATGTACTTGTGACACTGGGTTCTGGGATGTGTTGGGATATATTTGCTAAAAATGGAATATTCAAACTATTATTTTACTTAACAGATTTTATTTAGTTAATATGTAATAAAGTGAAAGGAAATTATTTTTCATAAATGTTAAAACAAGAATTTATTTCGACTATTTAATGATTGGCTTGCCTGACGGTGGTGTCCGGCGCCATCACGACCTTTGTAGATTTTGGATCGTGACATAGCCAACGACACCGTCTTGGCATGACAAGTTAAATAAAAAATCATGGAGTAAAACACAAAATATTTTTCGTTATTTTTATGATTTGAAATGCTACTAAATATGCTAGAATTGCAAATAAATGCCAAACAAACAAAAATAAAATAGAGAAAAATTCCAAAAATTATGTAAAAGTAATTAAAGATATTTTGGATTACTTTAGGAGTATTTTAGGCATAGGGCAAAAATTACGCCCTCACATGTGTTACCCTAGTAGGACAAAGGGTGTATTTGCGATAAAATCCAAAATGTAGCTACAAATTATAATTATTTTAAATTGTATTTATTTATGATAAATATAGTATATAAGTTAGTTACACCTTGTAAGATTTCCTACAGAAATAGTATGTCAGTTTTACTGTTTACTTTTTGTAGTTGATAACCAGTAGATTAATTCCACTTTGTAAAGTTTAGGCAGAAAATTACACTCAATGACCTGAAAAATTGATGGTTTTGATTTTTTGACCCCCATTTGCCGTATGGAAAAACCTTTAAAGTCAAAAGTCAAAAGTATCATCCATAGGACAACACTATTAAACATGAGACAAGCAAGATCAAAAGATTAAGAGTGACTGTTTTTTAGCTATATATTTTTCCATTATATATGTGGATCCGAAAAGATATATAGTTTAGTGGAGTCGAATCTACACAGCCGATTATAAAACTTTGATCGCTTGGTTAATTATGAGTAACTTCAGTTTGTCGTTTACCTACTTTCTCAAATTATATAATTTGGAATGTGACATTGTAATTTGTAAAAACAATTATAAGTTAAATTATCTTATTCTCCTTTTAAAATTACCAACCTATTTAGCTACAGGTGTTTTCGGATCACCTAATTGTGAAAAAAATTCAGTCATCAATTAATGATATGCTTTGCTGAGCCGATTGTTTATTAAAAATAATATTTCTATCTCCACGAGGTAAGGATAAAGTCTGTTGTCATGACCCCAAATTTCCTTCATAGGATGTCGTGACGACACCTACTCTAAGATTAGGGAAGCCTAACAATGTGCGAAAACATCAAATAAAAACTTAACATTTCAAAACTTCAACAATTTCATCAATATACCATAAGCTCAATACGTACATTTTTCAAAACCCAGTAAAATATAAGTCACAAGCTCTAGATAAGATGTTGAACAATCCTATACATAACTGTCTATAAAAAACATAAAGAAATAAGGAAAACATTGTAGAAGAGGACTCAGAGGCCTGCGGACGGGGGCATATGTACCTTGAAGTCTCCGAAGCAGCAATACAACGCACTAATACCGAAGCTAATAGGATGTACATGGATCTGCACAAAACATATGCAGAACTGTAGTATGAGTACACCTCAATGGTACCTAGTACATGTCAAGCCTAACCTTGGTAGAGTAGTGACGAAGTCAGATCAAGGCCCTACTGGAGATAATAAAAAACAAGACAGAATGTATATTGATATAATGAAAATGACAGGGAAATGAACAATAGAGAATATATGGAAAATGACAACACAAAATCAAGGAAAACTAATACACACTAAAGGAAATTAAGAATTTAACGTGTTAAGGAAATAAGAACCAAACAGTACAGCAAATATAGAAGATCGGCATAGGGCATTCCCGAGATACTGCCTCGTAGTCCCAAATCATAAAAACAAAGCACAGTCTTTTCTTATATTACCGCGGGAGCCTTCATATTTGGTTTTGAAAATTATTTTCGTGCATCTCGCGTTTTAGCCCACCTTATCATACCGCATGTCATCGACTATGTTAAAGACTCGTTAAGTAAATATAGCAGATCTTCCTGATCTATCTTAAAGGTAGAAATGAACTAAAGAGTGCACTGGACCAATTCATATTGTGGTAATCATAATGACACAAAATATTATTTTTTTGCCGATAAAATAAGGGGCGGATCAGACCTAGCTCAGAAGTTATGGAACGTGAACTCCATTGATTTTGTCCAAATCTTATATATATATAAAGAAATTTATTAGATGTCTATAAATATTTAATTGTGAACTCAATTATTATTTTATAGTAACTTAAGATCATTATATTATTATCTTCTTTTAATGACGAAAAGTAAGCTAAGCTAGGCAGAGAAACGAAGCAAATCTGAGGGAGTCGAACTGTCGAAGAGAGAGCAAGAGAATAGAGAGAGAAAATTAAAATCTGCATTGAGCTCACCAGCGAGAAAGAGATATTTACATCTACTTATACATTTATTCAACCTAATCGGCTAAACTCCCCGAACCACTAATTATGCCAGCTAAAACTTATAAGAAAGTAAAGATGTGAAAGATGAAGAAAGTCCAATGTGCAGACTCTCGGTTAACTTTACTGCCGAGAGGAAGAGTCCTTAAATGTTTATTATATACAAGAATTCAGTTACACAAGTCCTATAATCTCTCTAGATTTGAATTTGAAGATATACAACAAATCATAATGGTAATTCAAAATACAAAGTTGATTCAAAATAGGAGAGAATATCTGCTAGCAGTTAACTAAACCTTCTGTTGGTTCTTGGTTTTGCATCAGAGAAGGCAACTAGGTTGGAGTCTGTGGATGAGTGAAAGTAAAGACCATGGTGAAGGGTGCCTTTAATTTAAGGTATCGAAGAATACACTTAACGGCAGCCCAATGGGTGGTGGATGGGTTATGCATAAACTGATACACCCGATTGATAGCATAACAAATTTCGGGATGGGTAATGGTGGCGTATTGAAGAGCCCCAACAATGCGGCAATATATGTGAGGATCAGGGAGAGGATCACCGTCATGGACAAGACGAGACGAGACCCGGGGTAGATGGAGTGGATATTGGTTTGGCATCAGCCATCTTGGCACGAACAAGGACATCTGTGATGTATTTTTGTTGGGTGAGAAAAATGGTACCTTTATTTATGGTAACTTCAATGCCAAGGAAAAAATGAAGATGGCCAAGGTCCTTCAAAGAGAAGACAACATTAAGTGTTTCAGTAAATTGATTAATGAACCGATGATTGTTTCTCGTAACAATAAGATCATCAACATACACTAGGATATAAGTAACATCATTGGGTGATTTTCTAACAAATAGAGAGAAATCTGATAAGCATGATTTAAAACCATGAGATAGGAGAAAAGTTTTGAGCTTGGTAAACCATGGTTGAGGAGCCTGTTTTAGGCCATAAAGAGCCTTTTTGAGTAGGCACACATGGTTAGGGTATTGGGGATTAACAAATCCCTTCGGCTGCTCCATAAATACCTGCTCATTAAGCTCACCATTTAAGAATGCATTATTACTATCGAGTTGATACAAGGGCCGACCTTTAGTGAGAGCAATAAAGAGAACTAGCCGAATGGTGGTTGGTTTGGTGACAGGACTAGGACTGGAGGTATCAAAATAGTCAATGCATTCTTCTTGATGAACCCCCTTTGTCAGTAAACGAGCTTAATAGTGCTCAATGAAGCCATCAACTTTATATTTGATCACCTGTAAACTTACTTACAACCAACAATATTAGAGTTAGGAGGTGGTGGAACAAGTTGCCATGTATGATTTCGCATAAGAGCAGAAAGTTCTGTTTGCATAGCTTGTTGCCGTTGAGGAAGTTTGGAAGCCTGGTTAAAACTTTTGGGTTCGTCAATAGGTAGAGGATCAACTGGAAGGGAGTGTTTGTATGTGGTGAGAGATTTTGGGGCTAAAGAGTTGGTTTTGGAGCGGGTTATCATTTGATGGTGAGAGTTATCTGGTGGTCGAAAATATGAAGGAGCAGTGGAGTGGTAAGTGGGAGAAGGATGCCGAGAGTTAACTGGAGGTGGGGAAGGTGAAGAGTGGTTGCTAGAAGTCAAGGCAGAAGGTGATTCAGTAGGCGGCAAAGATTGAGAAGAGGTGATTACCTGTGTGCTTGTCGAAGGCTAAACAACAGCTCGAGTAGTCGCTGAGAATTGAGTTGAAGCTTGCGGAGGTGGAGGCAGATTGTTCGAGTAATATGGAAGGGACTTTAGACGATGAGGAGCATAATGTGGAGGAAGATGCTTTTAGGTGGTCTTGATAAGGAAAACATTCATCATCGAAGGCAACATGGCAAGCGATGTAAACCCCGATTAAATGGCACATGAAGACACATATAACCCTTGTTTTTTGAGCTATAACCTATAAAGATACATGGCGAAGAACGAAATTGAAACTTGAGCTCTGGAGCACCATTATGTTCTTGTGTGTGCAGACATGAAACTCGATGTTGAATGCCTAGAGTTTGAAGATGAGAGGAAACATTACGAAATTCACCTCCCTAATCTGTTTGTGGACATTTTATTTTGACATTGTATGAAATTGTTTAAAAATAGTAAGCACATCTGATTTTTGTATGGATAAAATAAATCCAAATAAACTTGGTACAATCATCCAAAAATAAAGCAAAATAACGAGTTTCATTAATAGAATTGATAGGAGCCGGGCCCCAAACATATGAATACACAAGATCAAAAGGACGCAAACTAGATTTATGACGATAAATTAATGGAATACGATGACTCTTTCCCATTTGACACGGTGCACAAACATTAGGAAAACTAAAATTTGAAACAGGAAGATTATATATCGAGACAAGACAACGCAGTGTGGCTTCATTGGGATGAGCAATCAGCGGGGCCAATCAACAAGGGCAGTGCGTTCACCAAGAAAGGCCATAGGTGGTGATTTTGTGGAGGTTGATGTAGGTGGTGGAGTGAGGCGATACAAGTCATTGTCAACGACTCCCCAGAGTATTGTTTTGCCCTGAAAATTCTTGAAAAAGCACTCATTATCATGAAACTCAACAAAGACCGAAAGATTTGATGTGGAAGACAAAGAACAATATTAGAGGAAAAACTCTTGCCCTTCTCATTAATTCCACAAGTATTTATAGAC
>ML345156.1:1967-59025 GCA_005239505.1 Nicotiana paniculata | reverse complement strand
TAGATATTGCACCAGATCGCAATTCCCTGTCCAATATGAAGAAGAAGCCGACTGAAAGATTTAAGGAGTATGGAATCAAGTGGAGGGAGCAAGCGGCTAGAGTCAAGCCACCCATGGATAACCATGAGTTGATCGTTGTTTTTCTGGAGGCTCAAGATCCTGATTACTTTCAGAACATGATGTCCGCGATGGGTAGACCTTTTGCAGAGGCAATCAAAATAGGGAAATGGTTGAAAATGGCCTCAAGACTGACAGAATTCTAAGTCAAGATTCTATCAAAGCCACCACTCAAGCTATCCAAAATGGGTCGGGAAGTTTCACAAATAAAAAGAAGAGAGATGACGGGTCCATGATGACTTCGGGATCCAGGGAAGTTCAAAAGGGGGCACCACACCCTTATGTGCAAGTTCAGCAGGGGCAATCCAGCTACCCTCGACATTATTATCCTCCGCCAATTCCTCAATACTCTGTGGGCCCACCACAGTACACAGTGTTCAATGCTCAGTCTTATGCTCGGCCGCCCAATCAACAAATACGGGCACCAGCTCCAAGGATACCCCGACCTCAGTAGCAAAATTTTCGGGCACCCTATAATGCTTGTCCCAGGCAGGATTATGGTCGAGAGCAAAGGCCGGCAGAAAAATTCACCCCATTGGCTGAATCATACTCTAGTTTATTCCAAAAGCTGAAGCAAATAGGCGTGATTGGACCCATCGCTCCCTACCATATGCATCCTGATTCTCATGGATTTCAAGCAAATGCTACATGTGAATATCATTCAAAGGCCCCGGGGCATAGCACTGATGACTGTTGGACTCTGAAAAGAGCCATAGAAAGACTAATTGCTGAAAAACTAATTGTGGTTACAAATGACAAGGACCCTCCTAATGTGACCAATAACCCCTTGCTAGTACACAATGATGTTCACTTTGTGGGAATGATTGGCTGAAATCAAGAATACAAGCCGGTTGTTCGAGTAGAAATGACATCAGGAGCAATTCAAGAAGGAACAGGTCTAAAAGTAAGTCCAAGCCGAGATGTGCCATTAATTGTGAAAGGAGCCCAGAGCTCAGAGAAGGCAACTTTATTTGTTCCAAAAATCTCGAGGTTGGAAGTTCACTCCAATGTTGCAAGCCCAAGGTTATATGTCCTTGGAGGCCACCCCATCACAAGGAAGAACCAGGGCGGTACGAAGGGTATAACTGAGCCGATCATAATCAAACCTGTCGTGCAATCCCCTGTGACAAACACAAAGACCATTCCTTAGAACTAAAACAAAACTGTGATGACTTACAAAGGCAAGGAAATCATAGAAGTGGGGGAAACTGGAGGTTTGACTCGATCGGGAAGGTGTTACTCTCCAGAAGAGTTTATGCAGGCCAAGAAAATCAGAGAAGGACAATTGCCAATAAAGAAGCCAGTCACTGAAGAAGAGGCAGAAGAATTTTTGAAGAATATGAAAGTTCAGGATTACTCAATCATTGACCAGTTGAGAAAGACTTCTGCCCAAATTTCTCTACTATCTCTTCTCATACATTCAAAAGAGCATGCTCGTGTGCTAATCAAGATCCTGAACGAGGCACATGTCTCAGAGAAGACCACATTGAATCAGTTAGAGAAGATGGCTAACAGATTTTTTGAGGGGAACAAAATCACCTTTACTGATGATGAACTCCCCGAAGAAGGAGTCGGGCACAACAGGTCTTTGCACTTGACTATTAAATGTGAGGGGCACTACGTGAAGCGAGTCATGGTTGATGGAGGCTCGAGCATAGATGTATGCCCTCTATCCACCTTGCAAAGCACGAAGATCAATACAGACAGAATCCGACCCAGCAATGTCCATATCCGCGCTTTTGATGGCTCGGCGAGAGATACCATTGGGGAGATCAACCTCACCATGATGATTGGGCCGGTTGACTTCGAAATTGTCTTCCAAGTAGTGGACATGGACACTTCTTATAACTTTCTTCTTGGAAGGCCATGGATCCATACGACCCGAGCTGTGCCATCCACTTTGCATCATATTCTCAAATTCGAACATGACAGGCAAGAAATTATTGTTCATGGAGAAGACGGGTCGTCCATTTATAAAGACCCGTTAATCCCCTGTATTGAGGCCAAGGAAGGGTGTGAGTCCATTGTATATCAGGCTTTTGAAGTGGTTGTTGCGGACCATGTTGATGAAGGAAGGACCATTCTGCATCCTCTTATTTCCGCCACATCTGTAATGGTAGCGGCACTCATGCTGAGACAAGGTTATGAGCCAGAAAAAGGCTTGGGGGCATCATTTCAAGGAATTTTGGAGCCCATTTCTCCGTTCAGTAACCAGGGTAATTTTGGCTTAGGCTTCAGGCCGACACAAGCAGACGAAGACAAAGACAAACACTGCAAAAAGCACGGATGGGTCTTGCAACAACCTGTCCCTCACATTTTCTACACTTTTGTCAAGCCATGACTCAAAGAAGGTCAACATTCCTCGGCGCAGGCAAACATTGATGAAATTTGCCATGGATTCAGCCATATGTTTTCTGAAGTGAATATGATCCAGGCAGGTGAAGGCACTAGTCGTGCCGATGTGCAACTAATTGGCCCAGATACCATGCTCAACAATTGGGAAGCAACTCCTCTCCCCACAAGGAAGGAGTCTTGGTAGTTTGCTTTTGCAGCTTCTTTTTGTATTTTGGGTTACTTTCAGAGTTGTAAGCCAAACATCTCAGTATGATTGTTTTGTTTTGATGTTAACCCTTCTATCCTTTCGAATTTAATGAAATGCAGTTCAGTTTTGTATTAAATTTTGTACCTTTTCATTTTCCTAATTCAGTCATTTTGTTTCCATTTCTATTTCGTTAATGTCGGCTTTAATAACATGATATGCATGCGGAATTCACGCCCAGATCTTAAAAAGTTGTCTAATTTCGAAATAATGCATCAAGAGGTTGAATACGACGAAGATGGGGCTGTTGAGGAAATAACAAGAGAGTTGGAATAATTTGAAAATAAGCCTAAGCCCAACCTCAATGAAATTGAGTCCATTAATATCGGAAGTCACGAAGAAGTTAGAGAAACAAAGATAAGCATTCACACTGAACAAAAAACCAGAGATTCCTTGATTCAACTTTTGTTTGAATACAGAGACGTGTTTGCTTGGTCTTATGATGATATGCCAGGTTTAAGTGTTGATCTAGTGGTTCATAATCTTCCCACGTATCCTGATTTTCCACCAATCCAACAAAAGCAACGAAAATTTAAAACGGACATGAGTGACAAAATCAAAGAGGAAATAATGAAGCAGTTGAACACCAACGTGGTCAGAGCTGTCCGATACACCATCTGGGTGGCAAATTTTGTGCATGTTCCAATGAAGGATGGAAAAACTAGAGTCTGTGTTGACTACAGGGACCTGAACAAAGCAAGTCTGAAGGATAATTTTCCTTTGCCAAACATCCACAGCCTTGTAGATAATTGCGCAAAGCATGAGATACAATCGTTCGTGGATTGCTATGCTGGGTACCACCAGATTCTAATGGATGAGGATGACGGAGAAAAGACCGCTTTCACCACTCCACGGGGTACTTATTATTACAGGGTCATGCCATTTGGGAAGAATGCAGGGGCAACTTACATGAGGGCCATGACCACCATTTTCCACGACATGATGCACAAAGAGATAGAAGTATGTGTCGATGATGTCATCATAAAATCAAAGACACAAGCTGATCACGTGCGCGATTTGAGAAAGTTCTTCGAACGGCTTCAAAGGTACGACCTTAAGCTTAATCCAGCCAAGTGTGCATTTGGGGTTCCATCTGGGAAGCTCCTCGGTTTCATAGTCAGCCGGAGAGGCATCGAATTGGATCCATCTAAGACAAAGTCCATTCGAGATTTGCCACCCCCGAAGAATAAAAAGGAAGTCATGAGTTTTCTCGGGAGGTTGAACTACATCAGTAGGTTCATTTCTCAGCTCACAACCACATGCGAGCCCATCTTTAAGCTGCTGAAAAAGGATGTTGCTATCAAGTGGACGGACGATTGACAAAAAGCTTTTGATAGGATCAAAGACTATCTGTCAAAACCCCCTGTACTGGTCCCACCTGAACCTGGTAGGATTTTGTTTTTATATCTATCGGTGATGGATAATTCCTTTGGATGCATTCTGGGGCAACATGATGCAACATGCAAAAAAGAACAGGCAATCTATTACTTGAGCAAGAATTTCACCAATTATGAGGTTAAATACACCCTTTTAGAAAGGACGTGTTGTGCCTTGACTTGGGTTGCTCAGAAGTTGAGGCATTATCTCCTNGTTAAGTACACCCTTTTAGAAAGGACGTGTTGTGCCTTGACTTGGGTTGCTCAGAAGTTGAGGCATTATCTCCTAGCCTACACCACTTACCTCATATCCAGAATGGATCCTTTGAAGTACATCTTTCAAAAGCCGATGCCCACTGGCAGGCTCGCAAAATGGCAGATTCTGCTCACAGAGTTCGACATTGTCTATGTCACTCGCACCGCAATGAAAGCACAAGCTTTGGCAGATCATTTGGCAGAGAATCCAGTTGATGATGATTACAAGCCACTGAGCACATACTTCCCAGACGAAGAGGTCAACTCAATAGAGGAAGTAGTTCCGGACACCTCCCATGTATGGAAAATGTACTTTGATGGGGCTGTCAATATGAAAGGAGTTGGGATCGGGGAAATCCTCATCTTGCCTATCGGACAACATTACCCTGCAATGGTTTGAATCCGTTTATTTTGTACCAATAACACGGCAGAATACGAAGCTTGTATCATGGGTCTGAAAATGGCCCTCGATCTGGATGTGCATGAACTATTGGTTATGGGAGATTCTGATTTGCTTATCCGGCAAGCCCAAGGCGAATGGGAGACTCGAGACATCAAGCTTATTCCATACAGACAATGTGTGCAAGACCTGAGCAAAAGATTCAAATCCATCGAGTTCAGGTACATTCCCAGGTTTCACAATGAACTAGCCGACACCTTGGCTACCTTAGCCTCGATGATCCCTTATCCAGGTAACACTCATATTAATCCATTGGAAATCCAAGTTCGGAATCAACACGGTTATTGCAATACTGTTGAGACAGAACCAGATAGTGAACCGTGGTATCATGACATAAAACGATTCCTGAAAACAAGGGAATACCCAGAGCATGCCAAGGCAGATCAAAAAAGAACTATAAGGCGGCTCACTGGCGGTTTCTTCCTGAATGGGGAAATTTTGTACAAAAGGACCCCAGATTTAAACTTGTTAAGATGCCACAGAAGCTGAGCGGATCATGAGTGAAGTGCATGAAGAGGTATGTGGACCTCACATGAATGGATATGTTTTGGCGAAGAAGATTCTGCGGGCAGGGTATTATTGGCTTACCATGGAGCGAGATTGCTTCAGTTTTGTTCGCAACTGTCACCAATGCCAGATTCATGGTGACCTGATTCACTCGCCACCTTCGGAGTTGCATCACATGTCCTCTCATTGGCCCTTCATTACTTGGGGAATGAATGTTATTGGACCAATCGAGCCAAAGTCTTCAAATGGGCATAGATTCATTTTGGTTGCAATTGATTACTTCACCAAGTGGGTGGAGGTCGTCACTTTCAAAGCAGTCACCAAGAAAGCAGTGGTAGACTTTTTCCATTCCAACATCATTTGTCGTTTTGGTATCCCAAAGACCATTATCACTGACAATGCATCCAATCTAAATAGTAATTTGATGAAGGAGGTATGCGAGCAATTTAAAATTATGCATCGCCATTCTACCCCTTACCGGCCAAAGCCAATGGAGCCATTGAAGCTGCGAACAAGAACATCAAGAAGATTCTTAGGAAGATGATCCAAAGTTCCAGAAAATGGCATGAAAAGTTGCCTTTTGCTCTTTTGGGATACCACACAACTGCTCGCACATCCGTTAGTGCAACTCCTTACCTGTTGGTATATGGAATGGAAGCTGTAATACCGGCTGAAGTTGAAATTCCCTCTCTTCGAGTCATTGTAAAGTCGGAGATTGAAGATACAAAATGGGTAAAGATCCGATTGGAACAACTATTGTTGATTGATGAAAATGGCTAGCAGCAGTGTGCTTTGTCCAGTTATACCAGCAAAGAATGGCACGCGCTTACAACAAGAAAGTGCGTCCAAGGCACTTCGAGTTGGGATAACTCGTTCTGAAACGCACTCTTCCACACCAAGTACAAGCTAAAGGAAAGTTTGCCCCAAACTGGAAAGGGACCTACATCATCAAGAAAGTGTTACCAAAAGGGGCCTTGCACTTGGTTGATGAAGAAGGAAGGGTACCAGGCATGACCATTAACGCAGATGCAGTAAAAAGATATTATGTCTGATATATACCCACTGTGGAACTTTCAGGCATGATTTTCTCAGAATCGAGATGACGAAGGCCACCACTGCTCGTTTGTTCCAAATAGGTCTCAGCCACTTGTTAACCCTTTTGAGTTGTATTTTTCTTCTTTGTTTTCCGCTTTTTGGATCCTATGTTTTTGCAACAAAAAAAGGAAGAAAAGAAAAGAATCCAAACAACAAATCTTCTGTGTTATTGAACTACGTCCGACCTGATTCCAAAAGGATACGTAGGCAGCCTAACCCTGGGTTCGGTCCCATCACAACAAAAATCCATATTCCCAATACGCCAAAACTGCGGAAGAAGTTTGTTTCATTTTACGGTTTTTTCTGTAGAAATAGTTCCAAAAGTTGTAACTCGGTTCAAGGTTCTTTTCCCATTTTTTCCATGTTAAGAACTTCTGTTAGATCTTTGAGAATATGTGAAGTTACCATGCCAGGGGCATTGGGAAACCTTCCGCATGTCATATCTTAAAAACAAAACAAAAAAAGAAACGAGAGAGTCTTTTCGGTGAAAACACGTATAGGTACCGTAAGGCAACAGTGAGCAGAGAAATGAGAGTCTTATTGGTGAAAACCCAAATGGGCACTGTAAGGCGACAGTGAGCAGAGAAATGAGAGAGTCTTATTGGTGAAAACCCAAATGGGCACCATGGGGCGACGGTGAGTAGAGAGATAAGAGAGGTCAGTTAGCAAAAACCCGCAAAGGGCGCTACTAGCCAAATGGGGGTCTTTGACACACCGACATGAGCACAACCAAGACAGTTTCAGGATGAACATTTGCGACGGATTTTGAGAATTATACAGCTTAGACGGATCAGGCGTCCAGTCCAAAATGCATGTCATGATTCATTGAAGCCGGCACATACTTCCAGATAAGTCTCCCTATTCCTTTTCCAAAAAGGGATGCCTTTAGTTTATGCACAGTTCGTTTTCACCTTCAAGTATTCTTCTATTTTTACCCATAATATTTCTTTGAGTCCCTTCCAGTCTAATCTTTCCTCAAAAGTGAAGCAAAGGAATGGCTGCAAAACTGGCTATAGTTTCCCAAAATATCGAGCACAATTTGGGGCATATATGGCATTGACGAAGGCATGATCCATCTGTTATCTCATTTGTTAAGGCAACCAAGGTGTATCAAAGAAACTGAAAAGATTGCCTAATCAAGACTTGCTTCAAGAGAAAAGTTGATAATCACTACAGACACAGGCTGGTGCTGGGTGCAAGACAACTGAGTTTGATTTTCAAGGGGAAAACTTGCCATGCCTTGGGGGCAAGGGTTAGCGGTGCCATGGACATCCGAGTATGAAACAGTCAGGGGAAACTTCGAAAAACAAGTTTTCCAGAATACAATACAGAGTATCCGATCACATCGGTACCACACTGATAGAATCACCTCTTCAGCAGTGGAGTTGCCGTGAATCCAAACTGCAACAGGGCGTCAAGGCCACAAACCAACCACTACTTTGAAAACTCATAAATTTTTCTTTTTTTGAAGCAGGGACAAGGTAGTGCAGAATGACAATTCTCAAAGGGCGAATGTCACAAAACGTAAGCTCCTTAAAATCTCCATTTTTCTTTTATTTTCAGCATATATCAGTATTGTCCATATCTCCCATTTTCGGAGCTTAACTCAGGTAGAACCGTTTTGCCTAGGGGGAGCCAGCTCATAGTTCCGCGTAGAAGTACTCTTCACTCAGGTCGTTTTCGTAGCTTAACTCAGGTAGAACCATTTTTCCTAGGGGGATCCAGCTCATAGTTCCGGGTAGAAGTACTCTTCGCTCAGGTCGTTTTCGTAGCTTAACTCAGGTAGGACTGTTTTTCCTAGGGGGATCCAGCTCATAGTTCCGAGTAGAAGTACTCCTCACTTAGGATGTTTCACGTAGCTTAAATCAGGTAGAACATTTTGCCTAGGGGGATCCAGCTCATAGTTCCGGGTAGAAATACTCTTCGCTCAGGTCGTTTTCGTAGCTTAACTCAGGTAGAACCGTTTTGCCTAGGGGGATCCAGGTCATAGTTCCGAGTAGAAGTACTCCTCACTCAGGATGTTTCACGTAGCTTAACTCAGGTAGAGACATTTTTCCTTGGGGGATCAAGCTCATAGTTCTGGGTAGAAGTACTCTTCTCTCAGGTCATTTTCGTAGCTTAACTTAGGTAGGACCATTTCGCCTAGGGGGAATCCAGCTCATAGTTCCGGGTAGAACTACTCTTCGCTCATGCCGTTTTACATAGCTTAATCCAGGTAGAAACCTTTTCGCCTAGAGGGATTTAACACTTTATCAGTAATACAGGGTGTCATCCCCTGGTTACACTCCTTTCAGTACCAACCCCTGGTTACATTCCTTTCAGTAATACAGGGTACCAACCCCTCGTTACATTATCTTCCTAGTAATACAGGGCACCAACCCATGGTTACATTCCTTTCCAGCATTACAGGGTGCCAACCCCTGATTACATTTTCATTCCATCTCAGTAATACAGGGTACCAGCCCCTGGTTACATTCATCTCCAGTAATACAGAGTGCCAACCCCTGGTTACATTCATCTCCAGTAATACAGGGTGTCAACCCCTGGTTACATTTATCTCCAGTAATACAGGGTACCAACCCCTAGTTACATTCTTTTCAGTAATACAGGGTACCAACCCCTAGTTACATTCCTTCCTAGTAATACAGGGTACCAACCCCTGGTTACATTTTCTTCCTAGTAATACAGGGTACCAACCCCTGGTTGCATTTCCTTCCAGTAATACAGGGTACTAACCCCTGGTTACATTCCTTCCCGGTGATACAGGGGGCCAACCCCTGGTTACTTTCCCTTTCAGTAATACAGGGTACCAACCCCTGGTTACCTATCCTTTGGGTAATGTAAGGTACGCAATACCTCGTTACAAATTTTTATATCTTTTAGTTAGTTTATTCTATTGTTTCTGTGTGCCTTTCAATAAATTAGATAGTTTATAGCTCTCTCTCATAACTCACAAAATTTTACTAGTTCAAACCGGGGCAGAAAAATTTTGTTCGTTTTGTTCGTCTTTGATGGATTTTTTTTGGCCCCGCCGTAGAGCACAGGTGACGGTTAAAGCTTGCGGTTTCAGTGTCTCATCAGAAGAAAGAAGTCTTTCGATCACAAGATGGTTGGAGTTAGCATTGACAATGTGTCAGCAACCCAGCTTCTCAAGATTCATCTTCTCAAATTCTGATCCAGAAAGCAAGAAATCGAGATTGAGTCATAATCTTTTCTTCAAAGAGCATCAAGATCCAATCTAAGGTCGACACAAGCGAGCAAGTCAAAAATCAAGATTTGACTCCATAAGATACATAGATAGGAATTTTTTAACTCTTAGTTAGCAGACGTATGTAGTTCTCTTCTCTTTTCCTTTAATGTAAGCATCAAGTAACAGTAACAGCAACAACAACAACAACAACAACAACAACAACAGCAACAACAACAACAACAACAACAGTTTTAAATCCAGTGTCCGGTAGTCCCAGCTACCAAACTTTCCCAGAACTACACTGACCTGATTCCTCTATAGCCAAGGATATGTAGGCAACCTCGGAAGCAAGGTCCGGTCACCTTTTTCAAAATGCTTCATTATAGTGATGTGTGAGCAAAAATTAGTCATGGATTCACTTTTCTTTGCACGAAAACTCTTCATGTTCTCGAGCAAAGACGGGCAACTGTGACCTAATTTTTGCATGTTTTTAACTTCCCTAGAAATACTAGTATTTTGATGATTTTTAGTTGTTTGTGCACTTTTTATTTTTGCATTTCTTTATTAAAAATACCAAAAAATATTTTTTCCCTTTTACTTGTGTACATTAGTTGGCATCTTTAAATTATATATCCCAAAAAGATTTTCTTTCTATTTGTATAATTTTCTAGGATTAAATAAGATGATTAGAGGTTAAAGAATTTGGCTATTGTATTTTTAATTAAAATTGAGCCAAATTGGCCCAAAACTTGAGCCAATTCGTCCATACCCAGTCCAATTGAGGGTTAGCCAAGCCTTGGTTCAAAACGGCATAGTTTCATAATGAAACTACGTCGTTTCATCAAGTGAAACCAAGACTCAATCTTACCCATCCATTCCCACTTGATCCAACGGCTCAAGATTAATCTCCCACCCAGGTATTTAAACCCCTAGTCCCCCAAAATTTTGCCTCATTTCCCTTATCTCCCTTCTTCTTCTTCTCTTTTCTAACTATCTCCTCTATTCCTCAAGAATTAGCCGCCGCCACCCAACTCCACCGGCGGCTGCCCTCCAAATCCACCCCAAAACTTCATCCAACCTTCCTCTCCTCATCCTTTACACCAATCTAAACCCCAAACCCCCAAAATCCCCACCAATATCGATAGATCTATCTAAATCTGAAACCCTAGCCTTCTCTTCTTTTCGAAATTCATCAAGGTTGAACCACTTTTACCCTACAATACAAGCATAAACGGGTATATCTCTTTGATGACTACCTTTTGCCCTTAGTTTCACCCTAAATCCCTAACCTTACCCCATTGTCGCCGCCTCTACCGTTGGCCATCCACCTCCGGCAGCCACCCCACTGCCCGGCCTCCATTGTTACACCATTGTCGCACCAGTTCTCGTCTATTACAACCGTTTTCTTTTGGTACAACGCTTAGTTCAATGAAGTTAGCATCTGTCGAAATGAAACGAGCATTTCAAGATTGGACAGCAGCCAATTTGCATCCTCAAGATCATCTCGTTGCTTGATTTGTGGTCGAACGCCCTCGATTGGTATAAACCTTACTTCTTTTATTTTATCTTTCTGCTTTTTCTCTTTTGTGATTAGTATTAGTTTTACAGGTTTAATTTTTATTAATTTTGATGTTATGTATGTGCAATTGGTTATTAGTCTTAAACTATTTTTGGTTCTTCGACCTAGTCGGTCGACTATTTTGTGTGTGAATGTGAATTTCAGTTGTTCGGCCGAGCCGGTCGAGTAGTTCGTTGTTGTTTATTAGTTCTGATTTTTGTTCTTCGACCTACTCGGTTGATAATTAAGTCTTTATGTTAATTTTATGAAAAACCAAAAAGAGTAGTTGAATTGTTTATATAGTTAGTCGTATATTTAGTTGTTTTAATCATAACAGTTTAATGATGTTCGTTTAATTTCTATTTTGGGCTTTAGCTTGTGAAATTCAGTTGTTGTTCCATGTTAGTTTGCACAAATCAAACTCATTCTAATCTAGTTAGTCTGAATACTTAGTTCGATTACATTTTGAGTCTTGTTTCTACTTTGCTAGTTCATGTTTGATTGAGATTTGGGTGTATAAGTTGAATTTCAGTCATGTATAGATAAAAGGTGAATATTTGAGTTTAAAATACATGGTTGTTGGGTAATTTACAGTTCAAACATGCTGGAAATGCAACTACTATGTTTTGTGTCAGAATTTGGTGAAAATTGACTGTTTTTGCACACAAAAGTTAGTCCTTTTGGACAGATTTTTGGTGAACCAAAATCTGTCCAAAAGGACTTATTTTTCCTATTTAAAGAGTTCATTCTTTCACACTTGATAGGGGACAGCTTTAGAGTGGCTTGAACACATAATCTACTACACAATTGTTGAACTTTTTACACATTAAAAAAACAAAAACCTTGAGAGAAAAATCAGAAGCTAAACATATCCAATAGCTGAAAATTTTGAGATCGTCGTTGCGTTTATGGGCTTCATCACTATTGGATTTTCACTGCTTCTTACTGTTGTTCTTGTTCCGTTTTTGCCGGAGTCTTGCTGGTTCATTACCTTGCTGCATTTTTTTCCCTGTTTTCTGCAAACTAGGTATTTTTCCAACTCTGTTGTTTAGGTTTTAGTTGCATAAAGCTATTGCAATGAATGTACTGATGTGTTACTGCTATTTCTTTACATTTTTGTGATCTTCTGCTCATAAATGAGTGTTTAAACTCATGAAACATGTGTTCTCTTTTCCTTAAAGTTCCAACTTTCTTCTAACTTCTTTGTAAGTTAAAAGTTGTATATGATTTGTTTAGTTGCTGAGAGCTTGTGCTTGTAGATCTAAACTCGTGTAACGGCACAATTTAGTTTAAAGAACAAGCGATAGAAAGATAGATTTTAAAACTCGTGATAGTTATATCTTGGAGTAATTGTTGGTGTTTAATGTAAAAACTCCTCAGTGAAACACACTTAGTATTTTGAGATATCTCGTTACATAAGCAGAATGCTAGCTTCCTTTTGCTCTTTCTTTAGTTTAAATAGAAGATGCACGTTAAAATTTTCTCTTTTACTTTTTTTTATTAGCTCCCAAGGTGTTCTAAGTAGAAAGATATTGAATCTTAGAAATCAAGCTTGTCCTTATTTTTAAATTTGGAAATCCCAATCATTTGGTTCAAGGTGAATAGATTCATGTGACTAGGAATTGATCGTTTATGTTTAAGTCATAGGATCGTTCATTTGGAGTTAAAAGAAATCATATAATAGGCTATGTTTCATTTCTTGTCTTTTCTTTTTTATGTTAGTTTGCTGTGTTTTCTTTTTTTTGTCAATAAAATACATGTGGATATTATTGACGTGTTTGTAAGTTTTAAACTTTGATATTGGATTGAAAGGGAGGTTGAGATTTTTTGGTTCAATAAAAGAAAGATATAAATAGACAATATAAGATTGGGTAGTGGGTTTGCAAAGTAGAGATGAAATGATTTTGGGAAGAAATACTAGGCCCAATGTGATTAAAGTCCAAACTATTTAAATAGATGGTTCATTTCCCTTTAATTATTTCAGCAGGCCCATATTTTCTTAATAAGTTGTTGGCCTTTTCTTTCTATTTTTATAAATAATTCCAGCAGTCCAATCCCAAGTGTATTCCATAGCTGGCCCATTTTCACTTTCTAACAAGGCAAATCCAACTTTCAACACCCTGATTGTCTCACAATTAACTCTCAATAAAAACTCAGCTTCTTCTCTACAAATCAAAGTAATTTAATCACTTTCTTAATTAATTAATTTAAACGCTAGGCAATTAGTAGGCGCGATGTAACTTCACGGAATCGCTTGCGTAGCGTGATGTTTAACATTAAATAAATTAATTCAACAATGTCATTTCATACTCTTTAGTTTCTTTTTTTAGTTAATTTTCAATTTAATTAATAATTTTCTAAAATCACGGATTCGCTTCCGTAGAGCGATAGTTAATTTTTAATTAATTCCTTTAAATGTAGTAACTTTTTTTTCAATAGTAATAATATACTAATAATCTTCGTTGTAATTGCGGATTTGCTTGTGTAGCGTTGTTATGATTAATAAATTTTGTCTCGATCGCGCATTCGCTTGCGTAACGTGATTATGACAACGTAATTTATCCAAAATCATCTTCCTTGATAAATCTAATAATCAAGAAGTAAAAGCGGACAAGTAAAACACAGAAACTAATAAAGCACAGTTTATTCAGAATTAATTTAAGCCAAGTTTAAGTCAACAAAGCGACCGTGCTAGAACCACGGGACCCGGGAAATGCCTTGTACCTTCTCCCCTGTTAACAGAATTCCTTACCCGAAATTTATTTTTGCGGACCAATAAAAAGAGAGTCAAATCTTCCTTTGATTAGGGATTCAAATAAAAGGTGACTTGGAACACCCAAAAATCAATTCCAAGTGGCGACTCTGAGTAATAAAATAATCCCTATTTCAAAATTATCACTTTAATTGGAACAACTCTTTAACCCACAACGATCCAATAACACATATCTTTTTGGGTGTAGGAAAAAGGAGGTGTGACAGAGCTCGTATTCAGTTGTGAGCATGTCGATCTTGGATTCTTGACCTGTGTTGTTCTTTCGTGAGCTATCTGGAGAGCTTCCCAGATATTCTTGGCTGACTAACATGTCGATATCATGTTTTATTCATCAGGAACAATACCACAGACGAGGATTTTCTTTGCACGGAAATTCTTTTCTATGGCTTTTCGGTCGACATCATTGAATTCTTTTCTTGTTTTGGGAATAGATACAGCAGGGTCACCACTAATTTTAGTGGGGACAAAGGGTCCATCAAGATGACTTCCCAGAGCTCGGAATCTTCATCCATGATGAAGTCGTGCATCCTAGTCCTCCACTATCCATAATACTGGCCATTGAACCTTGGTGGCCTGTAGGTAGACTGACCTTCTTCAAAGTTTGGTGGAGCAGCCATGAGGATCCTTTCTAGGTGTCAGCCTGATATAAAGAACCTGCTTTGATACCAAATGATAGAATTCGAGGGTCCACCAAACTAAATAGAGAGCCAGGTTCTCTATTAGTTTGCACAGATTACACAAACACAGCAGAAAGTAAATGACATTGAGAGTTTTTACGTGAAAAATTTCCAGCTCACGGGATCAAAAACCATGACCTATCCTCTTAGGATTTCAAACTTCACTACTGAGCAAAACATTTAGATTACAACCTATTGTAATCTAGGAATTAACTTCTTAATCTCTCACTAACTTGTAGCACTCCTATTACAAGCCACTTTGTAATACCTCTATTACAAAGTCTTTACAACTTGACTAACTCTAGCCAAGACACAAAACACGGGGATTTATGATTTACAAAAGAGTTTCCTACACAATGCTTCTAAGTAAGGTAAGTAGGAATTACAAGTAAGAAAATTAACAAATTTACAACTCCACTAAGGACATACAATCACTTGATATGGGAAACTGGTCCGTAGCAATGTTGTTCTTTGTTCTTGATGCACTTGAGAATTGTTAACTGGATGATCAATCATTGTTGGAGTGATTGAGTAAATTCTCTAAGTGTTAAGTGATGTTTTGTCATTTGTTTAATTTTAATATAACATTTATGACATCACTTGAGTGATGTAAGCAACTTGGGTACAATGTCCTTTCCAAATGTAGTTGACTGCTTCACTGTTCAGTATTGTTGCGTGTGCAGGAAGTCACTTTCCAGTTGTTGGAGAGTTGAGTGGTACGATCATTAGAGGAACTGAAGTCCATTTGTTCCCCTTGTTGATTCTTTAACTTGTGAAAGACTGACGAATATCTCCAGCTTAAGTATGGTTATTTCCTATGCTTGAGAATGTGGACCAGATGTGTATCAGGTTCCCTATCTGGTTCTTGACATTAAGTTTGTTAGATCATCAAAACATAAAATAAGGTACTTATAGCCTATAACTTATTACTGTATAGAGCCAATCACGATATCGGTTGTTTGTGCCACGATAGAGACAGAATTAAAATGGTGAAGTTTTAAATCTTCAAACAAATATGACACAAACATAAGTTAACGGCGAAGCTTTTAATCATCAAATCGAGTAATATCTGACATGATCAAATTTTATAAATGGTGAAGTTTTTAATCTTCAAACCGAGTAATAAATTGGAGTAGAGTATCACGACTTTAACCTCTAAGATCGAGTATAAAATCACGCAGATTTTAATCTCGAAGTAGGGTAGAAAATCACAAAATTTTAATATTTAAAACCGGTGTAGAAAATCACGAGAATTTTAATTTTCTTTTCAAATGGTTTTTCAACTAAACCATTGTAACACTTTAAATATTTTGATCTCTTTTTCTAATCAAACAAGTATATGTACATTTGTATATACTATATTGATGATCTCAAGAATATTTTCAGTATTAGTGTAGGATTCAAGTCTTACTTCCCTGAATGAGAACTTGTCCAAAGGACTCTTAGGTTTTCACAATCAATTTACCAATTCCTCCATTATATGAACCGATATTTACCGATTCGAAACAAAATAATTGTTTCCAAGAAACAATTTTGGAATCGATTCACAGAAGCCAACGTTGGCAACACATGAAGCAACATATATTTTTGTAAGAATATTTTTTGTCCTCTTTTCCTCATTCTACACCAATGAATCGAGGAGAGAATGGTGCCTTCTTTTCACTATTTATTATTCTTTGTTTCCTCTTCACTTTCTCTTCAACTCCATCTTCCAAAATTTCGCCATATAACCCATTTTAAAATATTCTTCATGACAGAAGCTAATGGAGAGATAAAGTGAATAATCACACAGAGGAGAAGTCCCAACTATAATGATCTTCTTCTTTGTTGAAATTTAAAGTTAAGGAGAAACATTTGAGAAGTAGTTACATGGGAAATGTTCAACGTCGTTACTACCGTGTTATGAAAACTCCATGTTCCCACAAAATTTTCAGCCATCACGTGTTAAGTTCCATAAGCTTGGCTTCAAGTACTTGAAATTATTATCTAATTTCTTCAGCATTCGTTGAAGAAATTTGCACTCCTTTGATTCAGTCAAGAGCGGCGCTTGGTAGTCATTGCAAACGTGATAAGACTTTATGGAGATAGAGAAGTAGCAGAGGAGATTTGCGCCTAAAATAAGTCGTGTGATATGCTTGGATTTTCTATGGTGTCATCCAACAATTACACTATTTCACACAAAGCAATGCCCTCTGCTTGCATTAATTGAAATAGTCAATCAACAAATCAATAAGCTAAAAACGAGTTTATTACTTAAATGGTCACTCAACTATTCAAAATTATCTTGTAAAGTTATCTTTGTTTCGTTCGTAACAGAAAACTTAAAATGTTTTCATAACCAAAATGTTAGGTTTAATTTTAATGATGAAAATAATATTTTTGCTCTTGGTATTGGAACTCAAGGGAAGCATCCAAGATTCGAGGAATCAATCAAAGGGGATCAAGGAAAGCATCCAAGATTGGAGAAATCAATCAAAGAGAATCTAGGATAATGTCCAAGACTGAAGGAATCAATTAAGGGAAAGATATCAATTCAAGATTGACTGAAGCAATAAAGAGTATCAAAGGTCTTGCAAGATAATCAATAACCCCCCCCCCCTCCCCCCTTGTACTTTCAATTGGTATCAGAGCAAGACTTGCATTTTTGCTTGTGCTTCACAGCTTGTGAGAAAAGATCATGGCAAATCAAGTTATTGTCGGAGCAAACTTTCAGGAAGGAACATCCCAAGTCAGTCCACCATACTTCAATGGACAACATTTCTTGTCACGACCCAAAATCCATAAGGTCGTGATGGCGGCGGACACCACTGTCAGGCAAACCAATCATTAAATGGTTAAGTTAAATTTCCTGTTTTAGCATTTTTGGAATCATTACCTTTCACTTTATTACATAATAATAAAATTCGCTAAGTAAATACGATATTTTAATATTCCATTTTTATAAAATACATCTCAAACACATCTCAGAATCCGGTGTCACAAGTGCATGAGCAAATTTTCTAGGAATTATACATTGTACTACAATACTTGTCCGGAATACAAACTGGACAAGAAATTTAAAATAGATACAATACATATGAGGAAGACTCTATCGGCTGCGGGTCGTCTCCGGATGGTGCAGCTCATCTAAGTCTCCAAGTCAGTCATATTACTGCATCAAACAGGGCCACTAGCTATGAATGTACTTGTGCAATAAAAATGCACAGCAAGTGTAGAATGAGTACAAAAATAATGTGTACTCAGTAATTATCCCGCCTAAAATCGAAGAGGTAGTGACGAGAGTTCGAATTTGACACTTGCTAGAGGTCAATTTAATATAATCAAGGGTGACCCTAAGCATGGATATCTGTAACGACCCAACCGGTTGTTTTGCGTTATCGGACCCCGTTCCCCTAAATGAAACTTTCCATAACGGCATTTTGTGATTTATGACTTGCGGGGATTGGTGGTCCGAGATTCGGAGGTGTTTTGAGTGCAATAGGAACAATTGGTTCCTTAGGGTTGGCCTTTAAGGCCAAGTTTGACTTCGGTCAACATTTTGGGTACACGACCCCGGAATCGAGTTTTGTTGGTTCCAGTAGCTTCGTTTGATGATTTCGAACTTAGGCGTATGTTCGGATTGGGTTTCTAATGACCCGGGGGCGTTTCGGCGCCCAATATTGAAACAAGAAGTTCCTTAAGTCCATATTTAGGTTTGGGACGCATTTTTGTGTTTTCAAGGTACGAACAGAATTCCGGGACCGGGAATAGTTCAGTATAGTCATTTATGAATTTTCTATAAAATTTGAAGTCATTCCGAGTAGTATAGGCCCGTTCGGCGCGATGAGGTGAATTCTAGAATTTCTTAAGTTCTTAATTTGATTCAAGAGGTTTTGGAGAGTGATTTTGAGTTCTAGCGATGTTTTGAGTGTTCCGTAAGCTCGAGCGAGTCCGTCATATGATTTGGGACTTGTGGGTATATTTTGACGGGGGCTCGGGTGGGTCCAGGTGCCTCCCGGACCCCGCACGAGGCCAAAAACCAACAAAAATCACTGCTGGTGCACAGCAGCTGGTGTGACCGATGGTGCGTACTTGTGCCCGTTGGTGCGAGTCCGCTGGTGCGGACTTCCCCTTCGCAGGTGAGACCCCCATCACAGGCGCGACCAATATTCCGCAGGAGCAGGACCGCTGGTGCGGCTCCCGACTCCGCAGGTGCGAGCCCAGGGTCCCAGGCCCTTTTCCGCAGGGGCGACCAATTTCTCGAGGGTGCGAGACCGCACGTGCGGTCCCAAGGTTGCAGGTGCGGAACCCCTGTAGGCAGCCTCATTTAAATGCCCAAAATTACGAGATTTCTTCATTTTTCAACCATTTCACCTCCATTAGAGAGTTCTAGGAGCTTCAAGAACCTGCTCTTGACCCAAATTCGGTAGAGGTAAGTAAATTATTTTCATTTATTTAGTTCCATGCATGAATTAACAAGGAAAATCAACTACTAATTATTGGAAAAACCTAGGTTTTGGGTTGTAAATGGGATTTTTGGAAAGTTAGTGAATCACCCCTCTTGAGACCATGAATTCTTGAATAAATCATATAATTTCGCTCCTTAGGCTTCGGGTAATCTATTTCTCCAAGAATTTTTGAAATCCGAACGTGTGGGCCCGGGGTCGAAGTTTCTAAGATCGTCAAGAATGTTAAATTTTAGGAATTCTTTCTAATACCTCTTCTTGAACCTTAAATTGATTCAATTACATCATGTTTGGCTAGTTGTGAACCGTCAGGAGTAGTTCGGAGTTCGGGCGCATCTTTTGATCCGGTCCTTGGTCCGAGGAGTGCTTTTATCGAGGTGAGTCTCCTTTTTAACCTCGTATGAGGGAAATTTTCCCTCTAGGTAAACTTGATTGCTATGTGATCTTGTTTGGGATCTACGTACGCACCAAGTGACGAGACTCCGTACGTAGTGGCTATTACTGCTTCGTCCGGGTAGTTAGGACACAGCATGTTCATTATTTTTTTCCCTATTATAGCCTAAATATGACTTGTATTCTTGTGTGATTGGTATTGTTGCCTTTGAACGTTGTGGTACTTGGCTTGATTTAAGCGTGATAAGAATAATCACGGGATAGGATCGGGCCGTATGCCACGGTAGAGTGATGATTGACTATATTGTGGAATCGGGCCGTACGCCACGGCAGAGTGATGATTGATTATATTGTGGGATCGGGCCGTACGCCACGGTAGAGTGATGAGAGAGTATATTGTGGGATCGGGTCGTATGCCAAGGCAGAGTAATGAGAGAGTATATTATGGGAGTGGGTTGTACGCCACGGCGAGATTTAGACTACAGGATGGGATCGGGCCGTACGCCACGGCGAGGATTACAGGATGGGATCGGGCCGTACGCCACGGCGGATACAAACATTTGGTGGAGTTTGGATTGTTATTTGATGTCTAATATTGATGTACTTGGTTATTTGTCTTACATGCCTACTGTTTTCCTTACATCTTGCTTACTTTATTACTGTTGGACCTTAATGATTATCGGGTCGACATCTCATCACTACTTCTTTGAGATTAGGCGGGATACTCACTGGGTACATATTTATGTATGTACCCATGCTGCACTTTCTTTTCTTCTATACTTGACTGCACAGGTCCGGAGGTTGGTACGTCTGATTATCAGTCTGGTGCTATATATTGAGCGGTGTTGGTTATACTTCACGGTGAGCTGCTCTTCCTGGCGATTCCTGGCAGCACCCTGGAGTTTCCTTTTGTTATTTTTCCCGTCTATTTTATTCAGACTATGGGATTGTGTATATATATTGATGTATTCTGGTGTATTCCGATAATTGCCCGTGATACTCGTGACACTAGTTCCTGGCACACACGTGCGTACATTTTGGGTTTTGGGCTATATTTTCATACGTTTGCTTATCTTTTGACTCACGTATCAGTTGTCTTATTTTCGTGTCACCAGCTAGTATCATGTAAATAAATGCTTAAAACTGGAAGAGGTTGGATTAATTAATCACATGGGAAGGGTAACACTTAGTAGAATTTATGCTGGCTTGCCTAACCCTGTTGTTGGGCGCCATCACGACCCGTGTGGGAAATTGGGTCGTGACAACGTGGTATCAGAGTGCTAAGTTCACGTAAGTCTCACGAGTCCCGGGTGAACCCAGTAGAGTCTTGCGGATCGGTACGGAGACGTCTATACTTATCTTCTGGAGGCTACAGGGTGTTAGGAAACCTCTACTTGTTCTTACTCTATCGTGTAGTCTGTGATTTACTAAATTCAGGATTCTATTCTCTCACAGATGGTGAGGACGCGTGCATCTCATGTGCCTGATCTGGGAGAGGGTGCCGCCCCCGCCGTTCGAGGTCGTGGTAGGGGCAAGGGTAGAGCACTTGCCCCTGGTAGGGGACGAGGGCGTCCCAGAGCTATGACGGTCCCTCCACCAGGGGACCCTGTATTAGAGGAGCAGGATGAGGTTCCCCCAGCAGATCCGGCACCCGTATACTTTATGACGGCGTCGGGCTTTCAGGCAGCCATGGGTCGTATTATGAGTTTCATGGACACCATGTCTGAGGCTGGTTTATTTCCAGCAGGCCCTGTCACTTCACAGGCGGGAGGGGGAGCCCAGACCCCTACTGCCCAGGCCGCAGGCCTGACAGCACCATTACATCCCACCCCGGGTACATTGCCCGTGGATGATGCCCAGCCTGCAGCAGCAGCAGCACCACCATAGCCCAGACCAGTTGTGGGTGGTGACCAGCATAAAATATTAGACAGATGGACCCGCTTACGCCCTCCAGTCTTCGGGGGTGAGCGAGGGGAGGATGCCCAGGATTTCATTGACAGGTGCAAGGATAGACTGCACAACATGGGGATCCTAGCGTCCTACAGAGTGGATTCCACTGCATTCCAGTTAGAGGGCGGAGCTCGCAGGTGGTGGCAGTCTTACATTCTCAGCAGGCCAGCCGATTCTCCTACTATCACTTGGGAGCAGTTCACGCAGATGTTCTTGGAAAGATATATTCCACCCTCTGAGGGGGAAGAGCTGAGGGGTCAGTTTGAGCGGTTGGAGCAGGGGCAGATGTTTGTGACGGATTATGAGGCCAGATTTTTAGAGCTATCACGCCATGCTCTTATTATATTACCCATCGATGCTGAGAGAGTTCGGAGGTTTGTAGTAGGGTTGCATCCAGGTATTAGGTCCACCATGGATCGAGAGGTGGAGATGGGTACCCCGTACCAGCTTGTGGTCGAGATAGCTTGACGGATTGAGGGATACCGGATGATGAGCAGGGAGCAAGGTCAGCAAGGTCAGCAGGACAAGAGGGCCAAATTTGCAGGTGATTTTAGAGGTGCTCCAGCTAGGGGCAGGGGTCAGTATGGAGGCATTCGGCCCAGCAGGCCTCCATATGTGGAACCTCCACCACCTCCCCGAGGTGTCCCAGTTAGGCCCCAGTTCAGTGCCACGCCATAACGCTCTTATCGGCCCCCAGCTATTCAGGGTTCTCCCAGTGGTTATCCCAGTCATCAGGGGTCTTGTGATCCTTATTTCAGTGCTATGCCTGAGGGCTCTCGTCGCCTTCCGGCCATCCAGGATTCATCTTCAAGGCAGCGAGTGGTAGTGCCAGGGGGTTGTTTCGAGTGTGGGAACCTGGGCCACACATGGAGTTTTTGTCACATGTACCGTGGAAAGGTCGTGCAGCAGAGTCACCAGCTCGCGGTTTCAGCACTAGCAGTTTGACCGCCTAGAGGTGGGGCTCAGGTTGGCAAGGGTCGTCCCAGAGGGGGAGGCCAGTCCGGAGGGGATCAGTCAGCTCCAGCTCGTTCTGGGGGAGCTCAGCCTTCAGGTGCTCCAACCAGGTTTTATGCCTTTCCGGCCAGATCAGATGCAGTGGCCTCAGACGTCGTGATCACAGGTATTATCTCAGTATGTGGTAGAGAGGCTTCAGTATTATTTGATCCGGGATCCACTTATTCATATGTTTCAGCCTTATTTGCGCCTTTTCTGGATGTCTCTCGAGAGTCTTTGGGATCTCCTATATATGTGTTCACTCCTGTGGGCGACTCTGTGGTGGTAGACTAGGTGTATCGGTCTCATCTTCTGTGGGTTTGAGACCAGAGCCGACCTTTTATTGCTCGACATGGTTGATTTTGAGGTTATCCTGGGCATGGATTGGCTATCTCCTTATCATATCGTGCTCGATTTCCATGCCAAGATAGTTACTTTTGTCATGCCTGAGTCTCCTAGGCTGGAATGGAGGGGTTCTTCAGTTAGCACATCCAGCCGGGTTATTTCGTTCTTGAAGGCTCGAAATATGGTCGAGAAGGGTTGTCTAGCCTATTTGGCTTATGTGCGGGACACCACCGCCGAGTCTCCGGCGATTGATTTTGTGCACATTTTTTGAGGGTATGTTGATGTATTTCCTTCGGATCTTCCGGGCATGCCTCCGGCCCGTGATATTGATTTCTGCATTGATTTATCCCGAGATACTCAGCCTATATCTATCCCTCCGTATCGTATGGCTCCGAAAGAGTTGAAGGAGTTGAAGGAGCAGCTTGAGGAGTTGTTAGCTAAGGGGTGCATCAGACCGAGTGTGTCTCAGTGGGGTGCTCCAGTTCTATTTGTGAAGAAAAAGGATGGATCTATGCGGATGTGTATTGATTACCGGCAGTTGAACAAGGTTACCATGAAGAACAAGTATCCCTTGCCTCGCATCGATGATTTGTTTGACCAGTTGCAGGGTGCTCGTTTGTTTTCTAAGATTGACTTGAGATCAGGGTATCATCAGTTGAAGATTTGGGCTTCAGATGTTTCGAAGACTGCTTTTTGTACGAGGTATGGCCATTATGAGTTCCTGGTGATGTCCTTTGGTTTGACTAACGCCCCAGCAGCCTTTATGGACTTGATAAATAGGGTGTTCAGGCCGTATATTTATTTCTTCATTATTGTCTTCATTGATGACATTTTGATTTACTCCCGTATCCTGGGGGAGCACGAGCAGCATTTGAGAGTCGTGCTCCAGACCTTGCGAGAGTAGAAGCTATATGCTAAATTCTCCAAGTATGAGTTTTGGTTGGATTCCGTGGCATTTTTGGGTCATGTGGTATCCGGAGAGGGTATCAAGGTTGATCCTCAAAAGATCGAGGCGGTTCAGAGTTGGTCGCATCCTACTTCAGATACTGAGATCAGGAGCTTTTTGGGCCTAGCAGGTTATTATAGCCGATTTGTGGAGGGTTTCTCTTCTATTACAGCTCCATTGACCAGACTGACTCAGAAGAATGCCCCATTTCGATGGTCTGACAAGTGTGAGGCGAGCTTTCAGAAGCTCAAGACAGCATTGACCATAGCGCATGTTCTAGTATTGTCATCCGGTTATGGGAGGTACACGGTGTATTGCAACGCCTCACGCGTTGGCTTGGGGTGCGTGTTGATGCATGAGGAGAGAGTTATTTCTTATGCTTCACGCCAACTGAAGGTTCATGAGAAGAACTACCTTGTGCACGATTTGGAGTTGACAGCGATTGTTTATGCTCTTAAGATCTAGAGGCACTATTTGTATGGGGTGTCCTGTGAGGTCTACACCGACCACCGCAGCTTGCAGCACTTATTTAGACAGAAGGATCTTAATTTGAGGCAGCACCGATGGCTTGAGTTGCTGAAGGATTATGATATCACCATTCTTTATCACCCGGGCAAGGCTAATGTGGTGGCGGATGTGTTGAGCCGAAAGGCTGAGAGTATGGGTAGCTTGGCTTATATTGCAGCGGAGGAGAGACCTCTAGCCTTGGACATTCAGTCCTTGGCCAGTCGCTTGGTGAGATTAGATCTTTCAGAGTCTCATCGAGTATTGGCACATGTGAGTTCTCAGTCTTCGTTATTGGGGGAGATTAAGGCCGACAATTCTATGATTTGTGCTTGGCAGAGCTTCGGGAAACAGTGGTTCAGGGTAGGGCCAAGGAGGTTACTATTGGCAAGGATGGTGTTCTGAGACTTCAGGGCCGCTTATGTGTTCCTAATTTTGATGGCCTGAGGGAGAGGATTCTAGAGGAGGCGCACACTTCTCGATATACTATTCACCCTGGTGCTACGAAGATGTATCGTGATTTGAAGCAGCATTTCTGGTGGAGGCGAATGAAGGACATTGTGGAGTATGTGACTAGGTGCCTCAATTTCCAGCAGGTTAAGTATGAGCACCAGAGGCCAGGAGGCCTACTTCAGCAGATGCCCATTCCTGAGTGGAATGGGAGCGCATTACTATGGACTTCGTGGTGGGATTTACCCGGACTTCACAGAAGGTGGACGCGGTTTGGGTCATTGTGTATAGATTGACCAAATCGGCGCATTTCATTCCAGTGTCTACCACATATTCATCTGAGAGGTTGGCACAGATCTACATTCGGGAGATAGTCCGGTTGCATGGTGTGCCGGTGTCCATCATATCAGATCGAGGCCCTCAGTTCACCTCGCAATTCTGGACAGCATTGCATAATGAGATGGGCACCCAAATAGACCTCAGCATAGCATTTCATCCCCAGATTAACGGTCAGTCAGAGCGTACAGTTCAGTTATTGGAGGACATGCTCAGGGCATGTGTGATTGATTTCAGGGGTCAGTGGGACCAGTTCTTGCCTTTGGCCGAGTTTTCTTACAATAATAGTTATCAGTCCAGCATTGAGATGGCACTATTTGAGGCGTTGGAGAGAGTGAAGTTGATTCAGGAGAGACTCCGTACAACACAGTCCAGACAGAAGAGTTACGCGGATCAGAGGGCGCGTGATATATCATTCATGGAGGAAGATAGAGTCTTGTTGAAAGTTTCGCCTATGAAGGGTATTATGAGGTTTGGGAAGAAAGGCAAGTTGAGCCCAAGGTTTATAGGTCCATTCGAGGTGTTAAGGCGAGTTGGGGAGGTTGCTTATGAGCTGGACTTGCCTCCCAGCTTATCAAGAGTTCACCCAGTTTTTCATGTATCCATGCTCCGGAGGTACCACGCCGACTTCTCTCATGTGGTCGATCTCAGCACTATTCAACTGGATGAGAGGTTGGGCTACGAGGAGGAGCCAGTTGCTATTGTTGATAGACAGGACCGCGAGGTCCAAGAGAGTTTCTGCCATAAAGGTCCAGTGGAGGGGCCAGCCAGTTGAGGAGGCAACCTGGGAGTCCGAGGGGGGCATGCGGAGCAAATATCCACACTTATTCAGCACTTCAGGTATGATTCTAGACCCGTTCAAGGACGAACGTTTGTTTAAGAGGTGGAGAATGTAACGACCAACCGGTCGTTTTGCGTTATCTGACCCCGTTCCCCTAAATGAAACTTCCCATAGCGGCATTTTATGATTTATGACTTGCGGGGATTGGTGGTCCGGGATTCGGAGGTGTTTTGAGTGCAATAGGAACAATTGGTTCCTTAGGGTTGGCCTTTAAGGACAAGTTTGACTTCGGTCAATATTTTGGGTAAACGACCCCGGAATCGAATTTCATCGGTTCCAGTAGATTCGTGTGATGATTTCGGACTTAGGCGTATTTTCGGATTAGGTTTCTGATGACCCGGGGGCGTTCGCCCAATATTGAAACAAGAAGTTCCTTAAGTCCATATTTTTGTTTGGGACGCGTTTTCGTGTTTTCAAGGTCCGAACAGAATTCCGGGACCGGGAATAGTTTCGTATATTCATTTATGACTTTCTGTAAAATTTGAAGTCATTCCGAGTAGTATAGGCCCGTTCGGCGCAATGAGGTGAATTATAGAATTTCTTAAGTTCTTAATTTGATTCAAGAGGTTTTGGAGAGTGATTTTGAGTTTTAGCGATGTTTTGAGTGTTCCGTAAGCTCGAGCGAGTCCTTCATATGATTGGAGAGTTATGGGTATATTATGACGGGGGCTCGGGTGGGTCCAGGTGCCTCCCGAACCCTGCACGAGGCCAAAAACCAGCAAAAATCATTGTTGGTGCACAACAGCTGGTGTGACCGCTGGTGCGGACTTGTGCCCGCTAGTGCGAGTCCGCTGGTGCGGACTTCCCCTTCGCAAGTGCGACCCCCATCGCAGGCGCGACCAATATTCCGCAAGAGAGGGACCGCTGGTGCGGCTCCCAATTTTTCAGGTGTGAGCCCAGGGGTCCCAGGCCCTTTTCCGCAGGGGCGACCAATTTCTCGCAGGTGCGGAACCCCTGTAGGAAGCCTCATTTAAATTCCCAAAATTACGAGATTTCTTAATTTTTCAACCATTTCACCTCCATTAGAGAGTTCTAGGGACTTCAAGAACCTGCTCTTGACCCAAGTTCGGTAGAGGTAAGTAAATTCTTTTCATTTATCTAGTTTCATGCATGAATTAACAAGGAAAATCAACTACTAGTTCTTGGAAAAACCTAGGTTTTGGTTTGTAAATGGGATTTTTGGAAAGTTAGTGAATCAACCCTCTTGAGACCATGAATTCTTGAATAAATCATATAATTTCGCTCCTTAGGCTTCGGGTAATCTATTTCTCCAAGAATTTTCGAAATCCGAACGCGTGGGCCCGGGGTTGAAGTTTCTAAGATCGTCAAGAATGTTAAATTTTAGGAATTCTTGCTAATTCCTCTTCTTGAACCTTAAATTGATTCAATTACATCATGTTTGGCTAGTTGTGAACCGTCAGGAGTAGTTCGGAGTTCGGGCACATCTTTTGATCCGGTCCTTGGTCTGAGGAGTGCTTTTATCAAGGTGAGTCTCCTTTCTAACCTCGTAAGAGGAAAATTTTCCCTCTAGGTAACCTTGATTTCTATGTGATATTGTTTGGGGGATACGTACGCACCAAGTGACGAGAGTCCGTACGTAGTGGCTATTACTGCTTCGTCCGGGTAGTTAGGACACAGCATGTTCATTATTTTTTTCCCTATTGTAGCCTAAATATGACTTGTATTCTTATGTGATTGGTATTGTTGCCTTTGAAAGTTGTGATACTTGGCTTGATTTAAGCGTGATACAAATGATCACGGGATGGGATCGGTCTGTACGCCACGGCAGAGTGATGATTGACTATATTGTGGGATCGGGTCACACGCCACGGCAGAGTGATGATTGATTATATTGTGGGATCGGGCGAACGCCACAGCAGAGTGATGAGAGAGTATATTGTTGGATCGGGCTGTACGCCACGGCAGAGTGATGAGAGAGTATATTATGGGAGCGGGTCGTACGCCACGGCGAGATTTAGACTACAGGATGGGATCAGGTCGTATGCCACGGCGAGGATTACAGGATGGGATCGGGCCGTACGCCACGACGTATACCAACATTTGGTGGAGTTTGGATTGTTATTTGATGTCTAATATCGATGTACTTGGTTATTTGTCTTACATACCTACTTTTTTCCTTACATATTGCTTACTTTATTACTATTGGACCTTAGTGAGTATCGGGTCGACTTCTCGTCACTACTTCTTCGAGATTAGGCGGGATACTCACTGGGTACATATTTATGTATGTACTCATGCTGCACTTTCTTTTCTTCTGTACTTGAATGCACATGTTCGAGGTTGGTACATCTGATTATCAGTCCGGTGCTAGATACTGACCGGTGTTGGTTATACTTCACGGTGAGCTGCTCTTCCTGGCGATTCCTGGCAGCACCCTGGAGTTTCCTTTTGTTATTTTTCCCGTCTATTTCATTCAGACTATGGGATTGTATATATATATTGATGTATTCTGGTGTATTCTGATAGTTGCCCGTGATACTCGTGACACTAGTTCCTGGAACACACATGCGTACATTTTGGATTTTGGGCAGCATTTTCATACGTATGCTTATCTTTTGACTCACGTATCAGTTGTCTTATTTTCATGTCACCGGCTAATATAATGTAAATAAACGCTTAAAACTGGAAGAGGTTGGATTAATTAATCACATGGGAAAGGTAACACTTAGTAGAATTTATGTTGGCTTGGCTAACCCTGTTGTTGGGCGCCATCACGACCCGTGTGGCAAATTGGGTCGTGACAATATCATAGGCAAGTTAACAAGTAGCGACAATAAATAGCAACTTCTTTCACGTTTAACATTTTAAAATTCTCATCATTTCAGTTGACAATATAAAATTTCCAGGCTAGTAATCAAGTAAAAATCACAGCAAATACGCAGTAATATCATGCGCGAGCAATACCGAAGGGTCGAACGCCTCGAACCATAGATGCATCTATTAACCTGACGTGGCGTACAGCCCGCTCACATGAGAGTAGTGGAAGAAATCTCCCCATTCGCGGAATATAAATTGCAAAGCGGTCACACACAATCATGCACATTCCAACAATCCACCCCGGCTACATCGGGAAAATCAAGTACTCAAGTAAATGACAATTTCTCTTTTAATGGTCATGAAAATAGTATTTAAATATTTTCCAGAAATTCATTTGCCAAGTTCGATAAGGTTAAAACATTTTAATTTCATCTGTAAGATTACAAGTACGGCAAATAGAACATGCTTTTGGGTCCTAGACTACCCGGACATAAACATAATAGTAGCTACGCACGGACTCTCATCACTTCGTATATACGTAGCCCCACAAATAGTAGCACATATTCACCTATGGGGATAATTCCCCCTCACAAAGTTATAAAGGGAGACTTACCTCGCTCCGGAGTTCCATAACGGGCTTCCAAGCCCTTCTAAGCCCTTCTGAAGACCCAAATCAATGCACCACACCCCAAAACTAGCCAAATAACGGACAAACCAATGAAAATATACTCTAATACTTGTAACAATTCAAATTATATAAATTCCCAACCTGCTCGAAAAGTTGACCAAATTGCCCTCAGGCCCACATGCCCGAATTCCGAAATTTCTCGAAGATAAATTCTACCCATAGCTTTACTAACTCAATTATACAATTTACTCTAATTTTCGTGCTCAAATTCATGGTAAAAGTCCAAAATTCCAAATTCTAGGTGTTCCCCAAACATCCCAAATTTATACTAATTTTCCATGTCTAAATCCATGTAAGATCACATATTTAACTCAAAAATAGGAAGAAATCACTTACCTGGTGTTGCTTGGTGAAAATCCCTCCTTGAGCTCTCCAAAATCGTCCAAACCAAATGAAAGAAATGAAAGAAATGGGCCAAAACTCGTGTTCAAAACAATCTGCCCAGGCTTCATCGAGTTGTACCTTGCGATGTGCAGGTTGTACATCCTATTATAATTTTCCCTTGCTGTACACCTTCTGTTAAAATACTCATAACTCCTTGTAAAAATATCCAAATGACAAACGGTTTAAAGATTTAGAAACTAGACTCAAATATCTTTAATTTCGTAGGTTGTAAACCATATAACTCTTTATATATTCCGAGATATGAGCTTCAAAAGTCGTCTCCATGCATCAGAAAATTCTGTCGAAACTGCTCCACCAGTCATTTTCAATCTATCATAACTTTCTGATAAAATATCCAAATCACGAATGGTTTAACTTTATGGAAACTAGAAAACAAGGGCTACACCTTTTGTGTTTTGAAATGTTTTAGATTCCTTATAGATTTTGATATATACGCTTCTAAAGTTAGATCTTCGGTGCATCAGTTGTTGTCCAAAACAAATTTGCAGCAGAAATTTCAGCAGCTATTTTGGCCCGAAATCCATTCCGTTAGCCTTCCGAAATCCACCCGACGCCCTCGGGAGCATAACCAATTATACCAACATGTCCCAAAATATGATACGAACTCTCTCGAGGCCTCAAATCACATCAAACAACGTCGAAATCATGAATCGCACTCCAATTCAAGCTTTATGAACTTTGAAACTTCAAACTTCTACATCCGATGCCTAAACCTATCAAATCACGTCTGATTGACCCCAAATTTTTCACACAAGTCATATTCGACATTACGGACCTTCTCCAACTTAATAAATTGGAATCCAACCCCGATATCAAAAAGTCAAACTTCTCAAAAACCTTCAAATTTCTATCTTTAGCCAAATGACTTCAAAATGACCTACGGATCTCCGAATTCACTTCCGATCACGCTTCCAACTCCAGAATCACCATACGAAGCTATTCTCAAACTCGGAATCCCAAACAGACATCAATAACACCGAAATGCATTTCAACCCAGACTTATGAATTTTCTTCTAAAATGCTAACTTCTATAATTTGCGCTGAAATGCTCCCGGGTCATCCAAAACCCGGTCCGAACATACGTCCAAGTCCGAAATCACTATACGAATCTGCTAGAACCTTCTAATCCTAATTCTGAGGTCGTTTACTCAAAAATCCAATCTTAGCCAATTCTTCCAACTTAAGGCTCCCAAAATGAGAATTTTCTCTCCAATTTGACTCTGAACTTCCTGAAATTCAATTCCGACCACACCTACAAGTCATAATACCTGAAACAAAACTTCTCATGACTTCAAACCGCTGAACGACGCGCTAGATCTCAAGACGACAGCGGTCAGGTCGTTAGATTCTCTCCCACTTAAACATACGTTCGTCCTCGAACGTGCCAAGAACTGCTCTAGAGTTATCTGAAATCACTATTTAACACCTCGCGTACCTGCCCGTGCTACCACAACCCAGTTGAGCACATTAGCTTGATCAAATCTGAAGATATCCTCTTTTATCCATAAAATAAGCTCTAAACCCAGTTCCAACACCTGAAATTCTCTGTCATACATGTTTCCAATGTATAAACACTGTATCAACTACCACACGAGGTACCAAAACACGACTGCGTACCTTTGCTGGGTTAGCACCATGCACCGCATAATTCACCATCTAACCACAATGATGTTCCATGAATCTAAATAGCCAAAATTCCACGAATCTGATGCTCCCAATGCATCTGCTGATATACATATACATCTCGCTATAATGCTGACGATGCAACCACAATGGAGGAGATGTGTAGAAATTGCTAACCAATTGTAGAGTTAACCAAAAATGATTCTCTCCTTTCTTACTAAAATCATCACCTCATTACTACGCTAATACTGGCCTTTGTTCTTTACCATACTTCACAAAATCTTATCACACTGATCCCTGATCCAATAGCCTCGTCTCACCCAGTATGAGCTGCTCAGACAACCAATCACCCCATACATGACCAACAGTATCACACGATGCCACAATGCGCCAATAGGCCACAATTAGAACATGATACATAAGGAAATGACTCAGGAAGGGACTACTCAACTCACACAACTAACATGGATTTCCTTAGAAAATAGGAAGCCAAACACAAGAAAAATAAATATAGGAACCTCACTCAACATCACCCTGTTGCGGCGTGCAACCCAATCCAAATAACATACCCGTGGCAGCGTGCCACCCGATCCCATCATAAAATTCACATAAGGAGATATACGTGAAGCTGAATTGCTCACTATTACAAATTACTGAATACCGGTCATAAGCACGTTAAGTGCATAATACCATCCTGGGGAGACTGATAGAGCCATATGCTACAAAAACTAAGCACAACTGAGGTGCGATATATATATATATATATATACATATATATATATATGCTCTAAAATCTCAAGAGCCCTCCTGCTCACATAACATCATCACTACGCTGAATCTTAACACATATGAATTTCTCAAGCCGTTTCACAACTCACACGGCACAATAATAACCTTACATGAAATGAACGAAGATGGAACAACATCCAATATTCCAACACCCCTCCTTGAGGAGCGCTATACTGAAAGGAACACATCTGCCTCACATGGAGCCCATAATCCTGTTTAAACTCATTCAGACACTTCAAGCTGATTCTGCTCGCACCGAACTAGGCTGATAGCCTTACCTGGGTCCATAATAACCCACTTCTTCTCATAACACGCAAGAACAACCATCATAGCCGGGACAAACACCCCACAATCCACAACACAATGAACTGAACTCCTCCCAAGCATAAATTCTCACATAATACACTTCCTTATACTCAGTCTAAATCTTCAATCCATTACGTGACTACATGTCACACTCATACGATCTTCCCGTGGTCATGCTCCCATGAACTTTCCCACGAGGTAACAAGTTTGCACATCCATACCACTGACCACACTAATGTTGTAAGACAAATCAAGAACCCATAACCAGGGTGCAAGCCTCTTTCACTGAACACCGATCTCAAGTGACACTAGAGACAACACCAGCTTACTCTAGACATTCAAATCCCTTCCTATTGCTCACCCGAGCTCATGACATCCTTGTCAACACCGAACCGCAATCTTGATCCTTACTTCCAATTATATACTACTTACTGCACCTGTATGCCAATATGAGATAGCGCAGGAATTCCATCATAACTCTTGAACCACTAATAGGGTGAACACCCCTTCATATAGAAACCTTTTTTTTTGTTTTCTCACCTCATTTCAAGAGAACCATAACAACACACGAGTGAATTCTCATAATCACAAAACAGGCAACTCTTCAGGGAATAGCCTAAACCCCTACGATCCTTCCAGGATCCGCCTACACCTGACAAGCCATAATACTTGAATGCTTCCAAATAAATCCATTATGGTGGCCGACAATCCTCGCACACACCGGCACAAACCACATGCATAACTTAATCACATTGAAGGAACTGATCACTGTCGCACATGTGCCATTCCAACCATGGCTAACCAATCTATCTTCTTTTAATCATCCTTAATCTCCTCAGAAACAATAGTAACCCCATTCAAATCATTAAAAACTCAATCCTCACTCATCCCGAGTGGCCTTGTCTCACGAGACCATGCTATCTCAATCCCACAAACCGTCTCACACCCTTCTGATAATCTTTATATAATCCAGAGTTTATTTATCTCACTTCTCCAATATTATTCTGCATGTTGAAAATAACATAGAACACTCCAATTATTTTCGCTTTCTCAGAAATTACGCTGTACAAGCTCGATTCTTAATCATATTGCTTCCTGAAACCCTTAAACACCGCATTCTTAACTTTCGAATTAGCTAGGACCGCTATTGAGAGTCACCCACTCTGACTGGCCCCGAATACAATCAACTCCAAGGCTCTTCTAGCACATGAACACCCTTTTCAATGAAGCACGTGACTGAGTCACTACCCTAACAACTCGCTTATGCCTTAAGGATAAATTCTGAATCTTCCAAAGCCTAACCTTGGTCCAATAGGGCCAACTTTTGCAGATATTTATCACCAACTGACACCTTCCAACGACGTTGTATTGCACACTCTCTACAACATCAATATCCCATCCTAAGTCTTCTCATTCACGAATTTTACCAGTCCGTCCGCTCCTTATGGACATCTACTAAATGGGCTACAATATCTTCTAATTCACCACTGTGCTGCCGTTCTCCCACTTTGGTCAAACTCTCCCTCTACGCGACTTCTCAACTTCCGCTTCTTACACCTGGCCTCCTAGAAATGGAACCACCGCCTAGAACTTCTCACATATCTTCCTTCATCGTATGCTGCCTCAATTCAATATCATTCGCTGTAGCTCTTAAACCAGCATTTCACCACGACTTCAAACTCTTCGAAGATCATCTTTCTCGATTTGCCTTCATTATCAATATTTATCCAGTACTGAACCACCGCACCTCACAGTCTCTTGACAGCCGCTTCTTCAATACTTCTTCACAATACTCTGACCCCATGCAACCAAAGAATCCATAGCATTGACGAACTTAGTACATTCTATTCGATCAAAAACAGCGATACCACATCACAGATGAAAACTCTACCTTGCTTGATAACACCAAGTCTTATTACTTTATCCCCCAGACTTGAACATTCATAGTCCAATTGCCCTTCCTCCACCGGAACTAAAATACTGAAATCTCAAAATTAAGCTCTGAGAAGACCTCCCTTCAAGTCATTCATTACCCCGACATATGGGCAAGTATTCTACCATCATATTAACACCGCGCAATAACCAATCGTAAGCATCATAACAATCTGAGCATAGCCTCAAAGTTCTCAGAAACACAACTATCGAGTTGAAACAACATAATATTCTTTTGCAGGGCAACAACAACAGCCTCAACCAACTACACATGGAAAACATCTCGCACCATATCCGTAGCACCATTTCAATTCCTCAAATCCACGTTTCATAGCAAGCGCTTCGCGACATATAAGATTGAGTAGGAAGAAACATAGGCATAAGCCTCAAAGGAATCGAATCGCACGATGAGGAATCAATAAGGGAAGTACTCCTAACAGCCCTATAGCCTCTCGAAGATAAGTACAGACATCTCCAAACCGATCCGCAAGACTCTACTAGACTAGCTCATGACTCGTGAAACCTAAGAGAACCTAGTGCTCTGATACCAAGTTGTCACAACCCAAAATCCATAAGGTCGTGATGGCGTCGGACCTCATTGTCAGGCAAGCCAATCATTAAATGGTTAAGTTAAATTTACTGTTTTAGCATTTTTGGAATTATTACCTTTCACTTTATGAATGGTTTAACTGAATAAAATACGCTAAGTAAATACGACAGTTTAATATTCCATTTTTACAAAATGCATCCCAAACACATCCCAAAACCTGGTATCACAAGTGCATGAGCAAATTTTCTAGGAATTATACATTGTACTACAATACTTGTCCAGAATACAAACTGGACAAGAAATTTAAAATAGATACAATACATCTGAGAAAGACTCTGCCGGCTGCGGGTCGTCTCCGGATGGTGAAGCTCGTCTAAGTCTCCATGTCAGCCACATCACTACGTCAAATAGGGCCACTAGCTATGGATGTACCTGTGCAATAAAAATGCACAGCAAGTGTAGCATGAGTACGAAATAATGTGTACTCAGTAAGTATCCTGCCTAACCTCCAAAGTTAGCTCTTTGGTGCATCAGTTGTTATCCAAAATAGATTTGCAGCAGAAATTTCAGCAGCTATTTTGGCACGAAATCCATTCTGTTAGCCTTCCGAAATCCACCTGAGGCCCTCGGGATCTTAACCAATTATACCAAAATGTCCCAAAACATGATACAAACTCGCTCGAGGCCTCAAATCACATCAAACAACGCCGAAATCATGAATCTCACTCCAATTCAAGCTTTATGAACTTTGAAATTTCAAACTTCTACATCCGATGCCGAAATCTATCAAATCACGTCCGATTGACCCCAAATTTCTTACACAAGTCATATTCGACATTACGGACCTTCTCCAACTTTCAGAATTGGAATCCAACCCCGATATCAAAAAGTCAAACTCTCGGTCAAACTTTTCAAAAACCTTCAAATTTCTATCTTTAGCCAAATGACTTCAAAATGACCTACGGACCTCCGAATTCACTTCCGATCGTGCTCCCATCAGAATCACCATACGGAGCTATTCCCAGGCTCGGAAACCCAAATGGACATCAATAACACCGAAATGCATTTCAACCTAGACTTATGAATTTTTTTCTAAAATGTTAACTTCTACCATTTGCGCTGAAATGCTCCTGGGTCATCCAAAACCCGATCCAAACATATGTCCAAGTCCGAAATCATTATACGAATCTGCTGGAACCTTCAAACCCTGATTTTGAGGTTGTTTACTCAAAAATCCAATCTTAGTCAATTATTCCAACTTAAGGCTCCCGAAATGAGAATTTTCTTTTCAATTTGACTCTGAACTTCCCGAAATTTAATTTAGACCACACCTACAAGTCATAATACCTTAAACAAAGTTGCTCATGACTTCAAATCGCCGAACGACGTGCTAGATCTCAAGATGACCGACCGGGTCATTACATTTCTCTCACTGGAAAATACGTATGGAAATATATGCAAAGTCTTATGATGTTAAGGTTTGAAGAGTTATCAAAAAGGGAAATTACCCATTACCAGTTGCTGCTCAACCTCCCGATGATCCTGAAGATATAGATGAATACACTAATGAACGAATGGCAGTTGTGCAAGTTAATGCTAAAGCAAGAAATCTGCTCTATAATGCTATGAGTGGTAAGGAATATGAGAAGATCTCCAGTTGTGATACAGCCAAAGAGATATGGATAAACTTGAAGTTACTTATGAAGGAACCAAGTGAAAGTAACTCACATCAATATGTTGGTCCATGACTACGAACTTTTCTAGATGAAAGAAGGAGAATCTATTGAAGAAATATTTTCCAGATTTAGCCAAATCATCACTGATCTGAAAGCTTTTGGTAAACTCTACTCAAGTGGTGATCAAGTTAGGAAAATTCTGAGAAGTCTGCCCACCACTTGGCAGACAAAGGTAGTTACCCTTGAGTCACAGGATTTGAACAAATTATCATATGATGAGCTTCGAGGCAAACTGAAATCTTTCGAGAAAACTCATCTTAAGAAAACAGATCAAGAAGAGAAGAAGAAAATTGTTGTTTTCAAGGTTACAACTGACAGAACAGAAAATGACATTGATGACGACCCTGAAGCTCTTTAAGAAGAAATTTCCATGGTATCAAGGAACATGGATGGTTTAATGAGAAGATACAGGAATACTAAAAGAGGCAGAATACCACCCAGGAGAAATAGGCAATATAATGAACAAGACAAGAATGATGGAAAATGCTATGAGTGTGGAAGATTCAGGCATGTTCAAGCTGAATGTCCTGAGCTTAAAAGAAAATTCTCCATAGGATTTAACAAGAACAAGTCATTCGGAAGCTGGAGTGATGAAGACAGTTCAGAACACGAAGAGATAGCAAACCTATGCTTCATGACAATCTTAGAAAATGACATGAACAAGCTCTCAGGGTGCTGGACAGACGAGGACATCTCAGATGATGATTGCAAAGATATAAACAAGAATTGTTTCATGGCACGAGGTGAAACAAGCGAAGTAAGACCTTATAACTGTGAAAGATGTAACGAATTGTTGAGTATTCTTGAACTTACTTTGAAAGAGTATCAAAAAATGATGAATGAAATAAAGAGACTCAATAGAGAAATAAAAGACTAGAAACTCAAAATTTAAGTATGCGAGATTGAACAAGAAGTACTTCAAGATGAGTTTGATGAAGGAGTATTATCACTTTTAGCCCGCACCAGAAACTATTTACATCTGGTAGCCGAAAAAGTGTATAAAATTTGTATATTTTTTGTATTTTTTGGCTATTATTTTTACAGCGGCTATACAATGTCATTTTTCCTTTGATGAATTGTAAGTACAACTCAATGGCAAGCGCAAATCCACCAGTCATAGTTCTATAAAGTCGAACCAGACGACTTATAAGTCAACTAGAGAAGGACCAGCTAGAACAGAGTCCACTAGTACTAACACAATGATAGATTCAAAAATGGATCAAGTCCCACGTGTCACTACTGTAATAAAAGTGGACATAAATATTCCTTTTGTCGATTTCGTAAGTCAAATGTCTTAGGATGGATTTGAAAACCCAAAAACAATCCTGAATCTAGCATCACTAACCAACAAAGACCCAATCAAGCTTGGGTACCTAAAAGGAAGTGATAATTATGTTTTGTAGGAACACCACAGAAGGAGTCGCAAAGGAAAATGCTACTTGGATAGTGCGTGTTCCAGTCACATGACAGGTGACAAGAATATGTTTAAGGAAGTTACAAAAATAGATGGAGGAAATGTCAAATTTGGTGATGACTCAAAAGGAAATATAGTTGGTACCAGAACAGTTCCTTTCAATAACAATTGTGATATCAGCTATGCGACTCGGAGTATGAAGTAAAGTTCAATAAAACATGTTGTGCTATTGAGGATGAAACACGTAAATTAATCCTCCCAGGTAAAAGTTATGTAAATGTCTATATTCTTGATGGTTTTGAAAATATAGATGGCCATATCTGCTTAACATCAATATTTGATGATCCTTGGTTATGGAATAAGAAACTTGGTCATAAAACATGCATTTGATTGAAAAACTTTCCAAGCCCAAACTCAATTTTTCTAGAAATCATGTATGTGATGCATGTCAGATTGGTAAACAAACTAGAAATTCTTTCAAAAACAAAGATGTTATATCTACCTCAAAGCCCTTGCAATTTATTCATATGGACTTATTTGGACCTACTAGAACTGCTAGCATAGGATAAAAACGATATGCATTCGTTATTGTTGATGATTACTCACGTTTTACTTGGGTGATTTTTCTATCTCACAAAGATGAAGCTTGGAAAAATTTCGAGATATTCTGTAAAAAGCTTGAAAGAGAAAAGGGGTATCTTATTACAACTATTCAAAGTGATCACGGAGGAGAATTTGAAAGCAGAGCATTTGAAGATTTCTGCAATAAATCAAGGATACACTCACAATTTATCTGCTCCAAGGTCACCCCAATATAATGGAGTTGTTGAATGGAAAAATAGGACCTTACAAGATATGGCGAGAACTATGATATTAGAATATTCACTAACAAGTCACTTCTGGGAAGAAGGAGTAAGTACAGCATGTAACATTCTCAATCGATGTCTCATAAGACCCATCCTGAAGAAGACTCCTTATGAACTGTGGAAAGGTAAACGACCGAATATAAGTTACTTTCATCCATTTGGAAGTAAGTGTTTCATTCATAACAATGGTAAGGACAATCTTGGAAAATTTGATCCAAAAAGTGACGAAGGTATTTTTTTGGGTTATTCTTTAATTAGTAAATCCTTAAAGTTTATAATAAACGCACATTATGTGTAGAAGAATCAGTACATGTTGTCTTTGATGAGAATAACACTCGGGCTGAGAAAATAATTTATGCAGGTGATATAGACCAAACGCAGCAAATTCATGAGACAAGCAAATCTCAAGAGTCGACTAATAAACCTAATGATATGATAGAGTCAACTACTGAAATCAGCAACAGTCAACCAGAACCTCCAAAAGAGCCAACTACTCCGATAGTTCGTCCAAATGAATGGAGAAGTGAACCGGAATATCCTCAAAAATTCATCATAGAAGATCCAAACGAAGGAATGAAAACCAGAGGAGCTCTCAAGAAAAAAATATATTGGATTGATTTCCCAAATTGAGCCAAAGAAAATAGAAGAAGCTCTGAGAGACTCAATCTGGCTGCAAGCAATGCAGGAAGAGCTAGATCAATTCGACAAAAATCAAGTATGGAAACTGATGCCCAAGCCTGAAAATGCTCTTGTAATCGGAACAAAATGGATTTTCAGAAATAAGCTGAATGAGGATGGAAAATTTGTAAGAAACAAAGCCAGACTAGTTGCTCAAGGATACTCGCAACAAGAAAGAGTAGACTATGATGAAACCTTCACTCCAGTAGCTCGACTGGAATCTATACGAATTCTTCTTACATATGCATCCTTTAAAAGATTCAGGTTGTTCCATATGGATGTTAAAAGTACCTTTTTGAATGGTTTTATTGAATAGGGGGTATATCTTAAACAACCCCTTGAATTTGAAGATTCAAAGTTTCCTTACCATGCGTATAAACTAGCCAAAGCGCTATATGGACTGACACAAGCTCCACGAGCATGGTACGAAAGACTTAGCTCATTTCTCATTGATAACGGATTTACAAGAGGTAGAGTAGATACTACTATTTTCTTTAAAAGATCATCAGAAGGTAATCTCATTATTCAAGTTTACGTTTATGATATTATTTTTGGTAGTACTAATCCTCTTCTATGCAAGGAATTTTCAAATCTTATGCAAAGCGAGTTCGAAATGAGTATGATGGGAGAGTTAACGTTGTTTCTTGAACTTCAAATTCATCAATCTGAAGAAGGTTCATATGTCAAACAAAATATACAAAGGATTTGATTCAAAAGTTTGGTATGGAAAATGCCTAACCTATTGGCACTCCAATGAGTCCCTCAACAAGTCTCGACAAAGATGAACAGGCAACCATGTTGATGAAACCAAGTATCGTGGGATGATTGGATCATTTCTTTATCTAACTGCTAATCGATCAGATATTATCTTTAGTGTTTGTAAATGTGCCAGGTTTCAGTCAGCTCCTAAAGAATCACATCTGACAGCAGTAAAGAGAATTATTTAATATCTTAGTGGAATTGTCTCTCATGGATTATGGTATCCATGTACTAACAATTTTAAACTAGAAGGTTTTTCAGATGCTAATCTTGCAGGTGATAAGGAAGACAGAAAAAGCACAAGTGGAACATGTCAATTACTTGGAAAAGCATTGATATCTTGGAATAGTAAAAAGCAAGGATCAGTTGCATTATCCACGACTGAGGCCAGGTATATCGCTATTGGACAATGTTGTGCACAATTACTATGGATGTCTCGTCAATTGGGTGACTATGAATTATCTTCTAAACCTATACCAATTTTCTGTGATAACTCTAGTGCTATATGTCTCTCTAAAAAAACTGTGCATCATTCTAGAAAAAGCATATAGATATCAAGTATCATTTATTAGATCATATCCTTAAAGGAAACATAGAACTATCTTTTGTTGAAACTATTGATCAATTAACGGATATTTTTACTAAGCCTTTATTAGAAGAAAGATTTTGCTTTTTAAGAGAATTTACTTGGCGTTATTTGCATTAGTAATTAATATTAGGAACTATGTGCTATTATTGTTTTATGTATGCCTAATGTTTAATTTTTTCTTAATCATTAATTGCGCCTACGATTTCCCTATCTTTTCCTCTCTTTTCACATCAGTTGCAGAGTTCAAAGAAGGAAAACAAATCATCACGTCTGATCAGCTGACACCCTTTCTTTTTCTGTACTCAATTATTAGAAACACTCTTTTTAAGGCCTGAAACCTCTTTTTAATCTCCATCGTTCCCATCGCCTAGAAACCCTTCTCAAAATATTTCTCAAACCAAAGTTCTTTAATGGCCAAACACTCTAAAACTCCCTCTACCTCTACCAGAAAGAGTACTCGATCCAGAGCAAAACCCCCTTCTCAACCCCCAGAACAAGTAGACCTAGGGTCCGATCACTCTAAAGGTTTTGCCTCTTCTCAAGCTGATCTCTCAGATCATTCTCACACCTTAGGAGAAAAAGCCTTGGGAAAATGACCTATGGAAGAACCCCATGTATCCTTTACTCCAAAGAATTCAAAAATAGATCTCTCTAGTTCCTTAGAGTCTGACCTAAATTTCTGGGATTCTCCAAATAGGGATTTTTCATTTTTTTTAAAGACAAGACAATCGCTCATGGGAGGGTAGTCTACCTTGATGACATGGAAGCCCAAAATTGTGAGGTAAAAGATCTGTTTGTTTATCAAGGCTAGTCAAAATTCTTTTTTGTTCCCACGCCTAAAGTCTATGAACCCCTTGTGAAAATGTTTTATGAAAATATTCTCTCTAGTAAGTCTGATAAGTTGGAATCCTTAGTGTTAGGAAAGCGTATTGTTCTTGATTGAGCCATGTTTGATTCAATCTTTCAATGTAAGTGTTCTGGTTTCCCCATGCTTCAAAAATTGCTAGCCTGATGATTTTGAAATCTCTTTTGATCAAGCTAAGCGGTGTATTGCTGAGTGTCCATCTGAATCTCTCCCAAACCAGTTAGGTCCAAGTGATGTTAGCTTTGAATCTCGTGTTCTGGCCCACATTGTTGCAACTACTCCGCTTCCTTGTATTGGGTCTTTCTCCGCCTTCTCCCAAAGAGATACCTTTCTGGTCTATTGCCTTGTGACTAAACTCAAGATCAAATTGTCTTCCTGGGTCATCAATTTTATGATTGAAACGCTGATGATCCCACTAGTCTTACCTATGGCATGGACATCACTCACATTCTGGAAGCCCATAATATTTCCATATCTGAATATCCCTTATCTCTGTTTCAAAATCTTACAATTCCAGAGTTTTTGCGAGTATGGTGTATATGTGTGTGAAGGGCTCGTGGGTTAAGAAACAAGAAGGAGAGGTCAAACATGCTCAACCTGATTCAAAGTCCAAACCCTCTGTTTCCCATCCTAGCCCCAGTGATCCTGACCTTGCTGAAAAACTAGGTGCCATTGACAATCAGCTGTCTGCAATCAAAGATCTTCTTGCTGCTACTCAATCCACTGTTGGAGACATTCATGTTATTTCCAAAGAAACAGGGTTTGATGCTTCCAAGATAAGAGTTACAGTTCTCAGAGTTAGGGAAAATGTTATCAAGGCATTCAAGGATGTACACGACATGCTCGATGGAGTGACTGTTTCAGCCAATGCCAGCTTTCATCAACTGAAGGAGGTGATTTGCAACACTCTTACCTATTTCTTGCGTCGTTAATGTGGAAGTTTTAGACAATATTTTTTTGTTGTGCTGTTTTTGGAATGGATAACCAGTCGTTGGATGATTTTTCTCTTTTCTTTTGTTTTTCCATAACTCTACAGGCATACCATGCTCGTTATTACATCTAGTCGACTAATTAGAAAATTAGTCAACTTATAGCGATTANAAAATTTAAAAAAAGACAATTCCCCCCCCCCCCCCCCTCCCCCGTACTTTCACAAACTTTATCCATCCTCTAATATCAAGGAAAGTTTATTATAAGGCCCTAGCTCTGCACACAATTCAAACTTTTTTGTTTGTCATATCACCAATGTTTAAAAGTCATTTTAGATTATGTATTAGACTGGAGAGCATTTCTTTTGAGAATTGGTATACTATAAAAATATATATATACAAAATATATTGTCACTATACAAAAATATATTGTCACTATACAATTTATATACAATAGACTGTCACTATACAAAAAATATACTAAATAGACTGTCACATGTCACTGTACAAAAATATATATTAAATAGACTGTCAATATACAAAAAAATATACACAATATACTATCATTATACAAAATAGACTGTCATTATATAAAAAATATACAAAATAGACTGTCACAATACAAAAAATATACAAAATAGACATTTCGGGCTATTGGATGTAATATGTTTGGGCCGGAGGGCCATTTTGTATCAATGGGTAAAAACATGGGCTATTAAAATTTTAAGGGGCTATAGAGGGTAGTTTTCTCAAAAATTAACTATGCCTACAGCACTCAGAAGGTCACTCAACCAGATTTCACAAACTTTTAATTGTCAAATATCTATTCTACCCTCTAAATTATCATTTTTTGTCTTCTTCTTTTCTTTTTTTTTACTTTTAAATATTATGATTTTTTTCTCTTTTTAATCAACATTATGGACTTGCTTTGGAACAGATAAATTTTATTTAAAAATAAAAAATAAAAAATTATTTTTCTAGCATATATCATGTCGGAATAATAATATGATTGAGCAAAATAATAATATATAATGTATATTATAAAAATACCTTTATTTTAAATAATTATTTTCTATAGCACTTGCATGGAATATATATTTTAGAACTTTTCTTTTCTTTCATTCTCAATGGTACAAATAAATTTTTGAGTTTTTATAGATAATATCAAAATTATTATTGCGAACAAATTGTTCTAGTTAACTTTCTTGTATGCTCAATATTTTATTATTCCAAAATTATATATGCTTAAATACTATTTTTATTTTTTTAATTTATAAGTAAAATTTATTTATTCTAAGAGTCCATAATATAAACTAAAAAGAGAAAAAAATTATAATATTAGAAAGCTAAAAAAAAAAAAAGAAGATCAAGGTTGATAATTTAGAGGGTAAAATAGGTATTTGGCGATCAAAAGTTTGAGAATCTAGTTGAGTGACCTTCTGAGTGCTATATGCGTAGTTAAGTGATTTTTCTGTTGCAAACGAAACAAAGATGACTTTACAAGATAATTTTGAATAGTTGAATGAACATTTGAGTAATGGACTCGCCAACAACATATATAATATTAATTTCTGTTTTCTTCTCAACTTCTCTCTGTCCTATGCGTTGCATTCCTTAAGATTATTGATAATTTGTGTTTAGAATCAGAAAATCAGAGAAGTAAAACGTTAGTTCGATAAACAAATCATAAAATAATTACGAGCCCACAAATTGATTGTATGTCCTTAAGGAATTTAATCCTTTCACAGTTGCCCAAGGTTATGGATTACTTCCTCCAAAGATAGAACGGAAAAACTATTCTGTATTACTGGGAATCGAAATTACAGAATTTCAGCGAACTCAACAAACGGAGCAAATCACACTTGACACTTTATTTATTTGGAAAAACAATGCAACAATATAGAAAAGAGGGGAGAAGTTTCAGATTTTTTTTTTCTCTCAAAAAAGAGTGAGATGAAGATGAGCAATTCAAAAAATACCTCTTCCATTTCTCATTCACTCACGCCCATTCACGAAACCTAACAAAATCCACATATGACTTTTAAGTAGTTTGGTGGGCAGAATGTAGGCCAATTGGCTTACTTTGAATATGGAAATACAACATATCCGATCCATGGATCATTTCTCCATTCTCAAATCCTAATGATCTCAAATCATGACTTGTGGTTTCTGCCAATATAGTATGCTTGGGAGCGGACGCCTACTCCATTATTGGGGTGGCACCATATATATATGATTGCTTATTGGAAATAATCCGAAAAGTGTAGCACAGAAGCTGTTTGTTGAATACAGCTTATTATTTGTGGTGACCATGATGCCCGTTAGAGGATTTGCTAATACATTCACATAGGGGAATTCATGTTCTATTTCTTGATTTAACAAGGAGTAGATGCATCTATCTGTATACCTTATATATACCAAGGAGTAAGCCTTTTTAGGGTTTTAGGCTAATACATAGAACCTTCAATAATCATGTACATGAATATATATAAGATAGGTACCATTTGTTTAGTTGGACTATCAATCAGAGAGACATAATGCGTCCTTGATATATAATGCCTGTAGGACCTTACAATGAGACTTAAACCTGATTTGGAGGCCACCACGTCTAATCAATCAAATTATTAGTTTACTATAAATCAGCGAATTTTCACTCAGTAAGATTATTCGTTTAGTTGTTATGAGATAGCAGAAAAAATAGGTGTCAAAAGAAAGAACACAATTAAGCCATGATTTCTTCTTCCTTTTTTTTTAATAGTAATAACTGAAATCATGAGAGTAATAAGTTTTTGTTGCCATAAAGCATTATTATTAATTATGTGAAACGGAAAAGTGGGGAGAGAAAACTAATAGGTAGTGGAAAAAAAGGAAGTAATATACTACAAGTAGAGTACTAATACTCCTTATTTACCTTGCCCAAGGCGTTCATGAGATGTCCTTGTATAAATATGTTCTTATTATACAACCAACAATCAACAAACAAAGACACTCTTTTTCAACCAACCAAGTACTAATATATACATGTACGAAATTTAAACCTTGGATTTACAATCTTCATTATATTACAATTATGCTTATCATATCCAGCAGCCCCAAGCCACGAGGCACTTACCAATATGTAGGCTCCATGTAGCACTCCTCAAATCTATAGAGTTTTAATATTCGTTAAATATAAAATTTAATTTTTATACTCATAAATTATACTTCTATTACGGATTAAAATCCTTGTGATTGATTTTGAGTTACTTCTCTATTTATAAATAATTGAATATACAATTAGGAAAATATTAATAATTTTAGTATAATTAATTATCAAAAGTAAGAATAATTACATACTACTTAAGTTAAAAAAAAAATAATAATAAAAAAAGAAAAAGGTCACGTGAAACCTAAAGCGCATAAAGGACTCTTGGTAGTTGGCAGGCAAAAGGCTTACGCCTTAAAAAAACAAAAAGCAGAACTCAACATTAAGTTTGCCCAAGAAACAGAATTCAGCGAGATAAGCACACAGGCAACAAAAATTTTGGGGTCTTTACAAGTCACGAATTTTTGAACTCAGATATATAAAATTCTCTATTATCAATTATCCTAAAGTAGGAATAGGTATAGTAATTCCCTTTTCTTTTTTTCTCTATATCAACAATAGATTTCATGTTTAGGGGTGAAACTTTAAAATTGATTAATATGCACTGGTTATTGTAGAATCGATTGTTTGACTGGTGTCAATTGGACTGGGGCTTATGTATTGGCTCGAGAAGTTTTGAGGTGAGTTGATATAACCCTTTACTAAAGTGGTTTAACTCACAAAAATACGCATACAAGGTGTTTGATGAATTGGTTAAAAGAATTTATATGTACTTAATTAGGGCGAGTAAATACTTATTAGCTTAGAATTATTTTCTAGCTAAATTTAGATGATTATTTTGATATATGTGTATAAATTTTCAGATTTCTGTGTTATTTCTATATGCCATTCATGTTGAAAATTCATGAAGAAGCAAGAATCTTTAGAAATAATTTTGAATGTTTATTTCATTTTTTTGCCATACCTTACTTTTAAGGATTCTGGAATAAGTATGTTGAAAGATTTAGACTAGAAAAGTCACAAGAACAAGTTTTAGAAAGAAAAGATTTTTGGGAGTATCCTTTATTCTTAGAAGGGGTCATCGTCCAAGCCGATGGTCCTGACCGAGGTGTTGACTTCTTGAAACTATTTGTACCAAAGTAGGGAGAACACGAGTCGAGGGCCTCGTTGCTGAGAATTTACTTAGACATGCTAAGGTATGATACATGAGTGCTGAGAACCATGAAGCGAGTGGCACCTCGTGAATTGGGCCTATTCGATCAGGTTGGGATCAAACATTTGCCGATCACACAGTGACTAAGACAAAAATAGGTCAGGATAGTTGGAACTCCCAAAGTATAAAGTGAAATATTTTTTTTAGAAAGAAAAAGAAAAGAATTTCTTTTAATATTCATAAACTGATATTATGCAATTATTTTAGAATTGTTCTTAGAAGTTTTATGTTTTCCATGCATTTAGAATCTTTACTCGTAATGTATATATTATCAAAGTTTTGTCCCCTGTCGTTGAGGCTCACTGAGTACAATGGATGGTACTGACGTTCTCTTTTGGGAACCTACGTTGGTTTGCGGTACAATGTAGGAACCGATTTTGCAGGCGAGCAAGCTACAATTTAGGACTTCCCTGTCTTCCAGTGCTATTGGTGAGCTCCGCTTTTGTTCGTGGAGTATTCCTTAGAGTTATCTTTAGTTAGCTATTTCTTTGTTTACTTAGAGAACTGGCCAGGAAATCTCATGTCCTGAGCAGTGCGTCAGTTTATCAGTAGAGGCTTCATAGACATAGTCGCGGGGTTAAGAATCAGATATTTTTGATAATAACTTAGTAGTATTTCATCGTTTACTACGAATAAAGTTTTGGAGTTGGTTTATTTTAGATATTTAAATTAATTAAAAATATTTGATTATAGTATTACCTTATTGCATATAAAGCTTGAAGTTATAATAAATTTGATAAGCGCAGATGGTTCGCTCGATCATGTTTAGTGATCAGATACCGATCCCGACTCGTAAAAAATGGATCGTGACACTCCACTCCAGCAGGATAAAATTATTCCGAGAGTAGCGACGGAATACACTATATGTACACTATTGCATCTATATAAATCGTACTATACTTGTGAGAATGAGTACTGTAAACATAACATAATTTAATATTTCAAGAAAATTCAATTTGATACATCGTTTAATATGAAGATAGCGGGTAGTGGTTGGTCTACATTTAACCAATCCTGCTAAGCATTGAGCTTCAGAACATGAGCTGTATTCTATATGAATACTGCTGGAAAGACAACTTTATAGGTTGTATATAGTAACATCAAGAAGTGTAAGTGTGGTGGGATATGATTGAAAACTTTTTATTCTTGCTCACATGTATCAGCTTCGAGCTCTAAAAATAGAGAATTTCTTGATACGAAATTGTCACGATTTATTTTCTCAAAAAGTTATGTTAGAATTGAATGAGTGAACCATCTACACTTGTCAAAATATTTAATATAACATCAAATTTTATATGCAGCAAGGCAATACTTTAACCAAATACTTTTAATTAATATGATTATCTAATATAAACCAATTCCAAGATTTTATTCGTAGTAACTACTTAAATACTGTAAAGTTATTATCAAAAACACATGAATCTTAACCCACCGACCGTGTCTATGAAGCCTTTATTAATAAACTGACGCACTACTCAGGACATGAGATTTCTTGGCCAGTTCTCCAAGTAAACAAAGAAATAACTAAATAATGACGACTCAAATGAGTACTTCACAAACAAAAGTGGAGCTCACCAATAATACTGGAAGTGAGGAAAGTCCTAACCCGTAGTTTGCTCGCCTGCAAAATTGGTTCCTACATTGTACCGCAGACCAACGAAAATTCCCAAAAGAGAACGTCAGTACAATCCATCGTAGTCAGAGTCTCAACGACAGGGGACAAACTTTAATAAAATATACATTACAAGCAAAGGTTCTAAATGCATGGAAAACATAAAACTTCTAAGAACAATTCTAAATAATTGTATAATAGCAGTGTATGAATATTCTAAAAGAAACTCTTTTCTTTTCTTTCTTATAAGAAAAAAATACTTCACTTTATACTTCGGGAGTTCCAACTATCCTGACTTATTTCTGTCTTAATCACCGTGTGATCAGCACGGGTTCAATCCCAATCTGATCGAATAGGCCCAATCCACGAGATGCCACTCGCTTCATGGTTCTGAGCGCTCAGTATCATACCTTAGCCTGGCTAGGAAAATTCTCATCAACGAGACCCTAGGCTCGTGTGCTCCCTACTTTGGCACAAGTAGTTTCAGGAAGTCAACGCCTTGATCAGGACCCTCGGCCTGGACGATGACCCCTTCTCAGAATAGAGGATACTCTCAAAACATACTTTAATAATAAATTGTTTTATGTGACATCACTAGGATCTACATCAACTTCTCAACTTTCTTGATCATTCAAGTATGAATCTTTTCTGGAACATCCTATACATACGCATACAGGTATCCTTAAATATAAAGCATGGAATAAGCATGAAATAAACATTCAAAAGTATTTCTCAAGATTCTTGCTTCTTCATGAATTTTCAACATGAAAATGGCATATAAGAATAACACAAAATCTGAAAATTTGTGCAATATATCAGAATAAATCATCTAAACTTTAGCTAGAGTAATTCTAAGCTAATAGGTACTCACTAGCTCGCTCCAATTAAGTACATATTAACTCTTATAAGCAATTCATCAAGCACATATATGTGTGCGTTTGTGAGTTAAACCACTTTAGTAAAGGGTTATATCAACTCACCTCAAAACTCCTCGAGCCAATGTGTAGGTCCCAGTCTAATTTATACCCGTCAAACAATCGATTCTACAACAACCAACGCATTTTAATTAATTTGAAAGTTTCACACCTAAACATAAATTTTAATATTGATAAAAGAAAAAAGGGAATTAACTATTCGATTTTTACCTAATAGAATAATTGACAATATGAAACTTTATATATTTGAGTTCAAGAATTAGTGATTTGTAAACTAGAACTTTCCGTACCTGCGTAAGTAAACAGAACTAGCGTTCTATTTTGTTTAAGGTATTAAGCCTTTTGCCTTCCAATAGTCCACTTTATGGCCTTTAGTCACGTGCTCTTTTTTTGTTTTTGTTTTTGTTTTTTGTTTTGAGTTAATTAGTATTTAATATATTCACTTTTAATAATTAATAATATTAAAATTATTTATATCTCTTTAATTGTATATCCAATTATTAATAAATAAAGAAATAACTCAAAAGTCAATTATAATGGTTTAAAACATACTAGAAGTATAATTTTTATGCACTCAAGGCAACTCTAAAAAAATAAAGTTTTATATTTAATGTGTCTTAAATTTTTTATAAATTTGAGCAGTGTTACCAAACGAAAGCTAATATTACCAACGTGAATCCAAAGGGACAGTGAATTTCGGATATTAGAAGAAAACGAAAGCTAAATTCTTCTTGTGACTGATGTCACTGTTTTTTTCCTTTTCTTTTCTTCAGTCTATCATGTACTTTTTGGATAACCTTTGCTTGTCATGTATTTTTTCCATTCATTTTTATTTGTTCACAATACATTTTGTACGTCCCTTAATAAATAATAAGTGAAATGCATAATTTAAATATAACAGAAAAAATTATTTTTTTTAATATGTTAAAAATAACAAGTAAAAATGAAAATTTATTTTTAGAATACCGGACAAGTAAAAATGAAAGAAGAAGGTACTTGGCTGTTTTGAAAGCTACTTTAATGTATTGAAGGCTCAACGAACAATGACAGCGGGCACATTTAAGAGACCAAAGGATTCATGACAATAAGCTGTAATTCTTAAATTCAAAATTCAAAATCCAAACTACCCTGACTTTAGTGGTTTGAATGGTCTGAATTCATCTTACCTTACTTCGTGGCTACAAAAAATATTGCATCATTGAGATAATTCCAATCTATATATGACAGAATATTACTATGAATATGCTAAATGTAATATAGCAATTGTTAAGTCCTGCTAAGACACTCGTTACAATTTTCAGTAGAAAGAAAAAGAAAAGGATTATTAAATTCTCATTTTAGTTGTATGCATTCTTCCTAAATTTGTTTTACAGAAGCATTTGACACTTTTTCCTTGAATGCCCTTACCCTAAGTTGAAAAATGTTTACCTAGTGGTTATAGTAACAAAATTGAACTCCAATTTACTACTTTTTTTTTTGCATTATTTGTTAAGATCAAAGAATGTGGAGAAGAAAATAAGTTGAACACGCAATTATATAAGGTACACTTTTAAGTATCTAGATCACTGAGTTAATTCTTGATTGTTTTTATTTCCTGGCTTTCTTTTTCAAGAAAATATCATAGGGACTATAAGGAACTTAAACAAGTACAACTCTTTATATTTCATAGTTAGAGTAATATTTCTGTCTATGGTACTAGTCTACTAGATAAGAATACTTATATCAGAGGATGGGTTCCTATTGTAATTTAAAATTAATATTCAATAATATTTAGGTTCACGGTTAGATATTTACAAATATTTAGTAAATTTCTTAATATAATTATAGGGTTTACGCAAAAGTTACTGGTATTCCCGAGAACCCGCAGTCAATGCTCTAGGTCGCCCAGCTTATATGTCGAAGTATTTCAAAGGAGATAACATCAAAAAGTAAATTAACGAAGTAGAAAAGAAAAGGAATGTAAATCGTCTATAAAAGAATCTAAAAACGAAGATCTACGTCAAGTTGGATGGAGGGTAAGTTGGAAGTTAACCAACTCTTTAAATGCCAATAAACAGGGATTATACCAAGTTAGACTATAAATAACTTTATCCCAAAAAGGAGAGAAAGAAAGTAAAAGAGACAACAAAATTGCATACAAGGGAATGAAGTGAGTGAGTATGAACGACCTGTGTCAATGGGAGATTACTGGTATTTCATGAAATAATCAAATTGTTCGAATTAAAGAGAGAGACAGCTACAAGAATTTATGTCCAGGGATTTCCATGTTCTCAACCACACAGGAAGTTGAACAAATTGAATGCCCATTATGTTTCTATACCCTCATATACTCCAACTCTATATAACAACTCAAAACCCCAGCACATATATACTCACACCAAAACTTGAACTAATTAGACTTTCTTACAAACACAAAACAATATGGTTTCTTCATCCAAGATTATCCTCATGGCTCTTGTCATAATAACAGTGTCAATTTCAGGCATTGGCCAAGCCATAGCAGCTCGCCGTCTTCTGCAGGCACCAGGTTTCCCTGGTTTTCCCTCATTCCCTTTGCCTACAACACCAACTTTGCCTAGTCCATCATCTGGTTTTCCTGGCTTGCCAAATTTTCCTCCATTTCCACCATCTTCATTCCCTGGCACCTCAAATCCCAGTCTTCCTAATTTTCCAATTTTTCCACCTCCTCTACAGACCACTACTCCTTGAAACGCTATAGACGAGTAACTTGGCCTGTTTATCGTTTACTAATATAAATATCTCTTCTCATGCGCAACTGTACGTTGCTTACTTTGTATTACATTCCCGTGCTGAATGCCCTTAACTTCTATTTTATATATTATCTACTTAGCTCTACTGTTTCTATTATTTCGTGAAGCAAATGTTAGTCGATGTTGTGATCTATGTTGTTAATCCTTTATCGATGATCATTGCTAGCTTATATTTTATGATATATGAATGAATAAATAAATATTCTATTCTGATTATTACTATCTTTTTCTTTTTGTTAAATTTTATGAGTAACGAACGCTATATAATCCCGGAGTTCCACTTCCAATCGATTCGTAGAGGGTTTCCATTGATTTATGGATGGGCTGACATTTTTTTATTTCTCCCAACGTTTCCATATTTTTCACTTTATGTACAATAGAGTGTATTGGGGTTCTAGGTAACAAAATATTTTCATCGGTTCTGCATTTATTTGTTTGACCAGAAAGGATGTATATTCAATTAAGATACAATGCAACTGTTTTAATTCCCCACACACACACACCCCCCTCAAGGCATGGGTCTATTTGACGTACCATTTTTAATACCAATAATAAAGAACGAGAATTCATAAGGGCTGGACGCCCAGAAATAGATAACATAGCATAAAATTCCAACACGAATTCTCTGGAATTACCGACAGTCGAAACTAAAGGGCAAGTAATAATTTGCGACCATTTTGAAGTAATTGCTCCTCTGCAAAACAAACATAGAAATTGTAACTTGATAAATGATTAATTATATTTGTGTGGAGTATGAATTGGAAAATCCATTGACAGCCTCAATCTATAAGTGCATCTAAAATTTTACAGGTCCTTTACAAAAAGATGTGATTATAACATAAGTATCATGGTGAGGTTGGAGTTATTACAAGATTCTACATCAATGATAGGCCACTGTTGACAACTACTTTATTTATTAAGTTCATGAGAAATTCTTTGATACAAGAAACAGTAAGGGACCTAAAAAAATACTTTTTTCTATAACTGCTAGACTTTAAAAACTTTATAATTTTCAACAATTTCCTATAAGGGACCTAAAAACCAAAAACTATAGAAATATGATACTTTTGGAATAGTCTTTATCTTTTGACCCCCATGGGTAGAACTTCAAAGTTAAAAGTGTTGTCCATGAGGCAAGCGAGGGTAACACTTGTCAAATTTAAAGTCAGCCTCGGGGCAAGTAGGGACAAAAATTTAAAACCATCTACTTTGAGGGTCATTTGTATATTTCATTCACCCCCTAAAACCTACAATTTGTGCACTTGGCATCTAGGCAGAATTTGGTGTGGGCTCATAACCCATATAAAGGTATTGGGTTGGGTTCATCTCTTATGAACTAAAAGGCAATACGAGCTCAATGTACACGCAGCTATAGGAACATGAAGATCCCAACTAATCAACTACTAATACTCACTAAACAGGATCCACGAAAAGGAGAAAATGAATACTACATTATATAAACCACACAACAATTTTCATGCCAACATTGGCCAACAGAGCAAAGTACAATCAAACAACAATGGCTCAAACAAGAAAAGCCAAGCCATTGATGACCACTTGATACATGAAATGAAAAATAATAACAGTAGACTGAGAAAAATACAAAGCTAAACCAAGTGTCTCACATTCCTTAGGTTCAACTCCACCACTGGTGCACAGCAACCCCTTCATCTATCAACTTCCCATACAATGTCAAACATTGCCAATAAGCCCTCCTCTGGCTTCCATTTTCCTCTTCAAAATCATCATCATCTTCCAATTGATTTCTGCAATGCAAGAACAACTCATCCACCAAACATATTGTCTTCTTCTTGATCATTTCTTCCACCACTTCTGCTTCTGCTTTCATCACAACATAATCCTCTTCCTTCACGTTTTTGATTAACCATTCTGCGGCCCCAAGTAATGGCGCCCCGTTCCCTGATTCCTCTGAATCTTGGATTTCAACATCCAAGTTGTAAATCTCAAAATCTTGATTCTTTGCAGGGTAGTTCTTTTGAAACCACTCTGCTACCCCATTTTTCTCATCAGAAATGAAAACTCTTCGGGGGTAATTCTCAAGCGAATCCTCTAACAACTCAGGAAGAAATTTCATCTTCCTTGAAACTGATCGCACAAATGCCTTTCTTGGTGGCTCAAACAACACATCCTCTAATCCTTTCAACGCAACTTTCTTATCCTCAGGTGTGCTTCCACAAAGAATGTTCTTTTTCCGCAAATTCAGCTCATCGTTTACAATCCCAATTTTCCTCATACCAATCATAGTCTTGTCGAATCGTCGTATGTACACAATTCTATAGTTAGCTAGAGCTTTAAGCTCAGCTAAAGGATCATTGCTCAATTGAGTTACCACAATGCCACCAATGTTGAGCACACGATCAATGAACTTACTGTTCCATTTAGACCATGCAATTACAAAATCGAACGCCTCATTTGGGATTAAATTCTTGGTATCCATATCTGAATCAGTCACCAAATCAACCACATTGTCATTCAACAACTCCAACTCATCCACCAAATGATCATTATTCTCAGAGCTCAAAATGAGCCCTTTTTGGCCCTTTTTAACAAGGCCTTCATCTCCCAAATCACGAAAAAGATTATGCAACATGTTAAAGTCCCTCACTTCATCAGAATTCACGTCGATTACATCGGATGAGCCTCTTAGTATGGACCCAATTGAGGGCAATGTGAGAAGAACCATTGCCAAGAACAAAGATCGTGACATAATCCTTAAAGCCCTCGAATCTGGTAGCTTAATTATCAAAAGGGCATCTTGATTCAGTCCAATTTTAACCCCAGGAAATTGATTCCCCTTTTTTCCCTTTTTGGGGCAATACTCACGACCCAAATCCATCGTTCAACAGCAAAACAATCCAAAATTATACAGCTTTGGAATCAAGACTCTGCAACAACTGATTGTACCTTTGTGCTCCTATAGTTGTACGTGACAAATTCTTAACAACTATAAGAACAGAGAGAGAGAAAAGCCAACGGTGGAAGAGAGGAGAATTTAGCGAGTGCAAAACCTGGCAGCGGTGTGGTTACCACCCACAAGAGCAACACGACTAGTTCTGATTCTACACCAAAGGAGCAACAATTGTCTAATTCTAGCTACCTCCATGATTTTTTTTCCTTAAGGTACTCAATACAGGTCAATTTTTTGTCAAGAAAAATCCATGAAAATTGAGTTTCTAGGTACACCCCCCAGAAATGGAATTAGATGATCTGAAACTCAACTAACATGGAAAAATGAGGGGGGGCAAAAATATTTACGTTTGAAGTTGAAAGAAGAGAAAAATGTGGAAGAGTTAGAGATGATGATGAAGAGAGCATCTTGGAAATGGATGGATTTAATAGGGAGGAATGGAGCTGTTTTTGCATGCGTGTGGGGACCTTTGGGCCGTTGGATTTTATTTCTGCTACTTTTTCGTTTTACCTCCTCTTTCTTATTTTTTACCGTGTTTAAAACTTCGAACACAGTGAAATTTTCACGGTGTAGAAAACTCTACACGTATAGATTATTTAAATAATTATTTAACATGTTATGCATAGGTAATTGAGTATTATTTGACGTATTTTACATTACTCATTCCCTTTTTAAGACAAAAATACATGTCTCCTTTTTGTACCATAACTAGGTGATATTTAAACTTGTTATAAATATATATTATATAATGCATGTTCATTTAGTACTATGTCGTAAATAAGCTTCCTGAAGAAGCTTATCCATATGGGATAGTACTCTATTGGAAATAAGCCTCCTGAAGAAGCTTATCATTTTGGTACTCCGTTATGGATAAATATTACCCCCGGAAGAAGATTATCTACATCTGGTACAGTAGCAGCTTACAAGCAGCTTGCAGTAGCAGTTTACACAACAGCTTTATTCTTCTATAAATAGAGAAGATTTCAGTTCATTATGTACATCAGTTTGAAAGTTCAATAATATATCAGTTTCTCTCTACACTTGTCTTTAATTTATTTACTTTACAGTTGTTATTTTATAACACGTTATCAGCACGAGACTCTGCCATCTCGAGCAAATACTTTGAAAGTATCAAAGGTACCAACTTTCTTTTTCTAAATAATGTCAAATCTTTCTAAACTTGAATTTGTAGCCCTTGACATATCGGGCAAAAGCTACATGTCTTGGGTGCTTGATGCTGAAATTCATCTTGATGCGATGGGTCTGGCAGACACCATCAAGGACAAAAATCAAGCATCAAACCAAGATCGTGCCAAAGCCATGATATTCTTATGCCATCACCTTGATGAAGGCTTGAATGGAATATCTCACTGTTAAAGATCCAANAAGCATCAAACCAAGACCGTGCCAAAGCCATGATATTCCTACGCCATCACCTTGATGAAGGCTTGAAAATGGAATATCTCACTATTAAAGATCCAGTCATACTGTGGAATAATTTGAAAGATAGATATGACCACCTGAAGATGGTCGTTCTTCCACAGGCACGTTATGACTGGACTCATTTAAGGCTACAAGATTTTAAATCTATCAGTGAGTATAATTCTGCTATGTTCAGGATTATTTCCCAATTGAAATTATGTGGTGATAATATTACTGATCATAATATGTTGGAGAAAACTTTCACCATTTTTCATGCCTCGAATATGCTCCTGCAGCAGCAATATCGAGAGATGGAATTCAAAAAGTATTCTGAACTTATCTCCTATCTTCTTGTAGCCGAGCAACATAATGGG
>ML345153.1:0-31948 GCA_005239505.1 Nicotiana paniculata | reverse complement strand
CGGGCTCGATGGTGTCCTTTTCTACAATAACCTTGAGATGCCACAGATGCTGAGCTTCACATTGTATGGGATATCATCGTCCTAAAAATCTGCCCTATAATGACTCATTTTGGAGACTCGCGGTATAACTTGCTTTCTACCAGCCTGTCTCATGACCTTGATGGGAACATAGGGATATATGCCCCTTAAACCAATCAACACTAGGTGTGGAGCTTCCCTCTATCTGATGATGAATTCACTAGTAGGGAACCATTCGAACATCCATCGAACCTGGTCCTCGGTCAAATTTCAAAAAACTGCGCCCATTCTGTAGCATTTTTCGGTTGAGAAAACCTATCAGGGATGTAGGTCATCCTCTTAGGGTGGTGGAAGGCTATATGATCATTCCACGCCCTTCGTGGAAATTCCTGATGATATTGGCCTCTCTAGAGATGCTCCAATAACCAAACCTGTAGCAGCTGATTGCAACCCTCAAAGTGGCCCCCTTCTGGCAGCGGTCCAAGGCTTGGTATATGTCTGCTATGATCATAGGGACAGTGGTATATGTTTGCCCTTCGATCCCTTCCATTAAAGTTTTGGCTACCATAGCCAGTCTAGTGTGAATCCGGTCTCCTTTGCTTGGAGACACTATCAGACCCAGGAAGCAAACGACGAAAACAAAAACTCTGTGGTGAATATGAACCAAGGAAGTAATAGAGAACTCATCATGGAAGATACAATACGATTTGCTATGGACGTATAGTTCATAGAGATAGTCAAAAGGTATGTAGGACTCTGTCAGGCACTCTAAATTATCGTTCTTTTTCAAACCCATCATTTTCAGGAAACCTCTAGTAGCACGGTTCTCCGATACCAACAAACCTGGACTGTCCCAAGGTAATCCCGCAAAGCCCTTATCTCCTCCAAGAGGGGGGTCATTTCTATGTTGCCAAAACGGAACACAGCCCTTTCTCTATCCCAGAACATAGTGGCTGCTTCGATCAACATGTTGTTTGGTTGAATATCCAGTAAAGAGGGAAATTTCCCGAGGACCCTCTTCACATGTTCTTTGTCACTGGGCGAGAGGTCTTCCCACCAATCCATGAATAGTGGTGGTATTCTTTGGACCATGCCGAACCTGGGGACTTCATGCCTCATTTTCTGTAAAATAGATAGGTTAGACCCTTACCCCATCCAGACTCACCTATTTATACACTTATGATTAGCATGCATGCATTTAGTTCTCCAAATAAATGCACAGAATGTAACTGCGTCCTTTGGGATTATGAAAAACCCGGTGGATTTTTGGATAAGGCTGTCTTAAAGGGTTATCGTGTGGATGACACATTAACCCGGGTAGGTTTTACCATGATGCATGCACAATATAACAGAGTAAGGTTTCTATGGGGTATTATACCGGTACCCTCAAGCGGACAACTTAAGGGGGAAAGGCACGGAACCGTCGACTGCACCGCTGATCGACTAGTTTTACTGCAAATAAGTCTTTCCGAATTTAGGGGTGATATAAAATGGAAGGGTGCAAACACTCATCAAGCGTTGTTGTAGGATTTGTATAGGCATGATTAGAATATGATGTTGAGCATGATTTATGCAACAATAAATGAGCAATAAAAACATGTTGTTATGTATTTGCACGTTATGAAATCGGTAAATACAACAGTTATAATTGAAAAAGCAGTTACAAAGGAAAACAAAAAGAAACATGTCAGTTTTGATTCTGAAAGGAATAAATACTTGAAAGAGATAAACAATTAATGGCACATAGGGAGGGGAAAGGTCGCAAGTATTAACAAAGTAAACACAAGTTCACAAATCAGTTTGGAGAATGGTAAAAGCCTAGGATAATCCCCAGCAGAGTCGCCATGCTGTCGCGCCCCCCTCTTTCCTCCCCTTTCGGATCGGTCAGGGTATTCGACATTATTGGGACAACTCGTTTCCTTTTGGGAAAGGGATAAGGAATTAAAGAATCGCCACCTAACGAGTTAAGGTGCGTTAGGGCACCTACTAAAGGCTATTTACAAACATAGATTAGATAACCATAGATAGGGTAAAGGCTTGAAATTAGTTCAAGGGGAAGGTGTTAGGAACCCCTCAAAGTCCACAATTGTGGTTCCCATCCCAAACAAACTTTGTGAATAGATAGCATATAAGAAATAAACACATAGGTAAATAGATAAAGGTTTTGAGAAGATTTGCAGTCCAAGCACACATATTTTCTTAAGCTTAAAAGATTTAAAGTCTAAGCACATATACAAAGTTCTAGAGGTTTTACAATCTAAGCACACATGTGTAAGGGATAGGGGGTCCTAGGTTGTTTATCGTATAGGATCACATCAGTACAATGCCCGGTAATCACTCCTCAGAAGAGGGTCTACTCGTGGCATTAGTGCACCGGATATCATATCCATGTCTACCTTTTTCCACCCTTTAGCGGTTATTAAGCGAGTTTATTTAACGACCTATATGCGTGCTGTTACTCGTCCCTTCTTAATGGCCGTGGAGGAATTCAAGACCTCTAAATATAGGCAGTTCTAGACAAAACTCCTTAAGGGTTAAAAGGATAAAATTCTAAGCGACAGGCAAGAACAAATAGGACTTTACTAATAGATGCGGGAAAAGCAGTTTAAAAGGCTCAGATTTACCTCCACAGATATTGCAGATAAACAGCACGTCTCAAACACGAAACAAGAGGAAGTTTTATTAGACAGAATCCTAAGAAAGGATATCCAAGTGAATATCAATGCACAGAAGTATGCAGCTTGTTTATAAACTCACTAGCAAGGACCTAATCAGCTTGCCTACTGGTTTTAAAAAACCGGTTAGCCCTTAGGCAGCAAACGCAATTAAAACAGTATTCATTTTTAAGAGATTGATTACCTAAGTCTTGCTTAGGCATGGGGTTATGCATAGTAACTACCGGATTTATTAAACAGTTCAGAGGTTGTTTTACATAAAACATGTTGTTCTAAGTGATGTAAATCTGAGAATGCAGAGATAGTTACCAATTTCTATTAAGAACATACATGATAATCATATGCGAGGTTATTTTATACCTTTTCATGAATCAGCAGTTTAAACTAGGGGTAGTTAAGTAAATGTAAACGAAATCCTAGAGCATGGTATCTAGTATGCACACGTGAATGCAGGGTGTCCATAATATAATTTCAGGATGCATAGGATTCCTAAAGCATGATTTCTAAAATGCACAGAGAATTACAGAGTTGTTAAGCATGATTTATGAATGCACAGGAGTATTAATTTTATCGCCTAAGGAACAGGATTTGTAAGTGGTAGGCACAAGCATAAATTGAGGTATGTTGTATGTTAAAGCAGTAAACATGAAAAAGCCTTAAAGACATGATATCTAATGCATGTTTGGCATGTTGATCCTAAGCATGGATTCTAATGCAGATATAGGAAATTTAAAGCTTAAGGCACGATTTTTACCCAGTGGCATCGATAAAATTATATAGTTATCCCCTCCCATTTCACTAGTCATCCCCAATATTCATTTACAAATAAATATTACAAACCAGCTGAATAAATTACGTTAATAGATAATGGAAAAAGAAGAAGTTAAACTATAGAGAGCCTGAAAACTGGCCCAGACTTCCAGAACCTCAAAGTGCCCAAATGTTTCATAGCCTTTCTCATATCCGGGTGTGTCAGAGTTCCCTAAGGACCTCAAGGGATCCCGGGTAGTGCTCACACCCAGACTTCATAACCATAATTGAGTAAGTGCACTGTGGAAGGGCTAGCTCTAATGCATCAGAGTTCAGATAGATATCATAGGGATCCCTAAGCAGTCACACAATAGAGGGGCAAAACTTAAATATCTAAGAGTAGAGTGAGAGTGCTTTACATAGTTTTGAAAAGATTGAGTAGGAAAACAGTTGGAAAAGAGACTTGTTTGAAAGATTTTGTAAAGAACTACAGAGTTGTGTAGTAAAGCAGTTTTTGAAAAGAGGGTAGAGCAGCAAGCAACAGTCCAGACATAGCACCCAAAAAATGTTCATACACAGCCAAAGAACACAGAACCAAGGCAGGTTCAGCAACACCAAATGGGTGTAATGGGGGATTGGGGACACATAAGGCACATAGGTAAGAACATAGTTCCAGGAAAATTTAAGTACAGAATCAACAATATGCTAGGGGGAATCCAGGGATCAAGGATATAGCATAAACTTTAGGATTACTCAGAACCGAATAACATAAGGTACAAATTGTTTTGCCATAGAAAAGTTCATGCCAATAATCAGAGAAGCATAAGCAAGGCAGAATCATATTGAGGTATACTAAAAGGGGGATAGTATTTCATAAGCATGTTGAGTTTAAGGGAGGGGAGTACATAACATGCTAAGTGAACAACAGTGCAAGCAGGTCAAGTGCAGACATCGCAGCAAAACCATAGGTAAAAACATATTAGAAACATGATGAACTGAAGTACTAAAATAAACATATTGTTTTTGAAACTTAAACTGAAATTAGAACATACCAGTATAGGAGATAGAAAACACAGAATAAAGAGTAACGGGTAGAATAATCAGCCTTGGCTTGCAGCCGGATGATAATAGCAAGTAACAAGAAGGAGAGCAGAAGAGAGTATTTGTGTATACAAGAGAGTTTTTAGCAATGTGTTTGTGTGTTTGATAATGAAGAGTAAGGTACCTATAGTTTTAAAACAGGCAGAAGAATAAGGTAAAAATAATTCAGCAGTAATTATAGAAGTATATACTAATTAGAATCAAATTAGTATAAAGATTTCCCTTAATTATGGACCTCGGGGATGTAAGAATCGAGCCATAGAGAGGATCCATAGAGGCTAGGGGTAGGGAACCGTCATTGTTACCGGCGAACCAGAGAATGGCGAGGGATTTAGGGTTTGATGCAGAGAGGATTTGAGAGAGAAGGGGAAGGGGATGAAGGCAGATAACAGTTGTGTGAAATGAGAGAAATGAGGGTTTGGGAGGGGGTCGTTTGGATTAATTATGGAAAGGGTAAATCCGGATCGTTGGTCTGAGTGATCAACGGTCAGGATTGAAGTGGGGTATTGGGTTGGGTGGAGTTATGTGTTGGGCCTGGGATATTTGGGCCAATTAATTGGGTTGGGATCAGATTGATTTTAGGCTATAATTGAAAATAAAGTGGCTATCTATTAAATACCCAATTAAAAAAAACAATTTATAAAATAGCTGTTAATTATAAAAATGAATTTCATACGTAGAAAATAATTAAGAATGATTACTTAGTATTTAAAGTACAAATGATTAATTTCTGGATAAAAGATAGTATAAAATCGTATGATTGGGCTATAATTGCAAAGTTATTGCAATTATAGCCGAAAGGTGCCAATCTAGCTACTTATGAAATAATTTGGTCTTAATAGGACCATAATAATTAATGAAACCCAAAAATGCTTTTGAAATCATTTTGTAATGCAATTTCATAATTATTTATTGGAAAAAAAATGCTGGATAGATTAATACAAATATAAGGAAATTGTGGGAAAATATCAATTACTATTGATACATGATTTTCAAGCTATATATGCAAATTTAAAATATTTTGAGAAAAAATTGAGTATCAACAGTACCTAGACAAATTGCAGGTAACCTTGCACCGCTTTAAAAAGTGGCTCTACAGCATGTACCTCGAGAACAAAACACCGAGGCCGATGCATTTGCCAATTTAGGGTCATCGGTCGAAGAAGATGAGATCATCTCGGTGACTGTCTTCCAACTCTTGAGGTCTGTGATCGAGGAAGGAAATCTTGAAATAAATTCTATGAGCTTACCCTGGGACTGGAGAAACAAATACATCGAGTACTTGAAGAACGGGAAGCTGCCGTCGGATCCCAAAGAATCGAGGGCCTTAAGGACTAAGCCGCTCTGATTCACATTAGACGAAGACGGAACATTATACAGGAGCACGTTCGATGGCCCATTGGCAGTATGCTTGGTACCGGGAGATACTGACTATGTTCTACGAGAAATCCACGAAGGCGCTTGTGGGAACCATTCTGGTGCCAAGTCACTAGTTCAAAAGGTCGTTAGACCAGGATATTATTGGGATAGCATCGAAAAATACTCTAAGGAGTTCATCGAAGATGCGATAAATGTCAAAGGTTTGCACCGATGATCCACCAGCCCGGCGAACAACTTCATTCGGGCTTATCCCCATTGCCACTCAAGAAATGGGGAATGTACATCGCCAGTCCTCTGTCATCGGACCCAGGTAAAGCTAAGTTCATTTTGTTTATGACTCACTATTTATCTAAATGGGTTGAAGCACACGCCTTCGAGAAAGTCAGGGAAAAAGAAGTAATAGATTTCATATGGGATCATATCGCATGCGGATTCGGGATACCTGCGAAAATAGTAAGTGATAATGGCAAACAGTTCATCGGCAGCAAAGTAACAAAATTCCTTGAAGCTCACAAAATAAAGAGGATACTATCGACACCATATCACCCTAGTAGGAATGGGCAAGCCGAATCAACGAACAAGACTATCATCCAAAACTTGAAGAAAAGGCTAAACGAAGCCAAAAGGAAGTGGAGGGAAATATTGCCCGAGGTCCTATGGGCATATCGAACGACATAGAAGTCCAGTACAGGAGCAACTCCGTTTTCCTTAGTATATGGCTCCGAAGACTTGATACCGGTTGAAGTCGGAGAGCCCGGCGCCATGTTTCGACATGCAACAGAGGAATCAACCGCGAGGCCATGAATACTAGCCTTGAGTTGTTAGATGAAAAATAAGAAGCTGCACTCGTTCGAATGGCAGCGCAAAAGCAACGAATCGAAAGGTACTACAACAGAAGAACCAATCTTTGACATTTCAGAGTCGGGAACTTATACTAAGAAAGGTCACCATCAACACTCAAAATCCTAATGAAGGGAAACTCGGCCCTAATTGGGAAGGACCCTACCACATCATCGACATAGTCAGAAAATGATCTTACAAACTCGGAACAATGAACGGTGAACCGTTGCCGAATAACTAGAACATACCACTTCTTAAGAGATATTATTGCTAAGATACGACTTTCTCTTTTCTTTCGTTTATATATATATTGGGAACTAACTCATTGCAGGAGATCGACCTACGACATCGAGACCTCAGGTTTTAAAGTACGCGTTGCACCCTTTTTCCCTTAGATCGGCTTTTATCCCAAGTAGGTTTTTCCGGCGAGATTTTTAACGAGGCAACAATTATGTGCTATCTGAGAACAATTTAACAGTATCCAAGGCTTCTTTGCAATCAACCTCGAATACTGGGGGACATCACCCTCGGATATTACGTGTTCGAGAAATGTACCTCGTGTCAATGGGTCTCGATAGAAAAAAAAAAATTATAATGGGCCAAACGATCGAATGAACCGTGTCCACATAGATTAGCCGAGTCCCGACAACAAAACATGTATGCATGTATAAGTTATTCAAAGAAGCATTTTTCTCGAACATCTCGTGTTTCGAAGTAAATTCTCTACTATACGAATAGTGTACTTATGATTATGATCTATTGTGTAAAACTAACACTTGCAAAAAATGGCTCAAAATCCAAGTATAAGCATACTTCGAACACTTGGGGAGTGCACACTCGAGCTATCTAAGTTCAAAATCATAAAACCTCAAAGAGGCACCCCTCGATATATAGGCCACGGCCGCCATACTCGGGGACTAACATTTCGAACAACTTCGAAATATTATCAGGAAATAAGTCTAAAAGACATACCCAAAAGCTACGGCCACATTAAAGGCTATGGCCATATTAAAGACTACTGCCAAAATAACGCAGCTCAGAGACGTCCGACTTCTGCTATAAAAAAAAAGGCCTTCAAATACTTTGAAAACCCTGTTAAATAAGGCTACCCTCGGCAAATAAAATAAAAAAGGGATTCGATAAAATCAGCCCTCGAATAATTGAAAGGCTTCGATAATATCAATCTTCAAAAAAACCTCAAGGGGTATCGAATTATCTTAACACAAACACGTTAAGACACAAAAAAGATAGGGTTCCGATCATCGGACTTTCACTAAGTCTTTTAGCCGAAAAAGGGAAAATAATAGCCATTTTTAGAGGTCGAATCGGCCCAATCTAAAGAGCCTAAGGGACAATACAATTAGAGTTCGAGACTTCTTTCTCACTCGATTCAGACCCAAGGGTTCCGTTATTCCGAGCTCAAGTAAAGCACGAGGATTTGAAAAAGAACCCTAAGGGGTATAATACTGTAAGCTCAAAATTTACCTATCATTTGATAAAAACCTAAGGGTTTACTTTATTCTAAATTTCAAGACCCATTCGAACTTGGTTTTAAAGATAACTCATCTGTGAGTTCGACCAAGCCACCCCCGAGATAAAGTCTCAAACGAATTTCTGAACTCGGGGACTTACCCTCGTATAAACTAAAAACTTAAGGGTTTACTTTGGCTTCGAACTGAAGTTAGTAAGATTACGGCAATAAGAATTTTCAACATTTTCAATAAAGACAGAAAGCATATCTAAACTTGAAATATACGAAGGCATTTGAGGAGAAATTTTCTATTATATCGAATAGTTTTTACAAAAGGCCAATCAGGGCCTTACACAAAAATGATACAAGAAAAGAAAATCCTAAAGGCCTAGTCTACCTCGGGAGCCACATCCTCGGGAACCACATCTTCGAAAGTCGCTTCTTCGGTGACCGCATCCTCACCCTCTCTACTCTCGGACCCACTGGATGAATCCCCTTCATCAGAAAGCAAGTCTGCGGCCTCAGCCTCCAAAACTTTTGCGTCTTCGATGTCAGCTGAGAGGTTGAAGCCACGAGTGTGCACTTCCTTAAAAGCCTCTTTCCGAGATTTCCGCCTAGCATGGTCGACACCACATGATAATCTAATTCCAATAGTAGTGGAGATCTCTTGTGCCCGAAGATTAGCAGCCTCGGCATCAGCTCAGTAACAGGCCACAAGCGCCTCTGCCTCAAACTTAGCCTTAGAAAGCTCGGTAGCCATTTTAGCCTCGAGCTCTTAGATCTTTCGGGCTCGGGCCAAGATTTCCTCCCTCACAACTTGGAGCTGGCTCTCGACTGAAGTCAGTTGGGCCCAAAGTGTATCCTTATCTACAGTAAGATGCTCCATATGTTGTCTCCATCCTAGAGTTTCGGCCTCTTTCATTTTAGCCTCCTCCCGAAGCTGCTCCGCCAGCTTGCCCTTCTGCTGAATCTGGAAAACCGAAGTATTAGTTTCTAAAATCAAATTAACACATGATGAGACCTTAAGAAATTTCGTTACCCATTCAATAAGTTCGGTCTGATCTCGATGAAATCTTGTAAGTTTAGCTCGAAGGGCCATGATCTCCTCTTCCTTTTGGACGTAGAGGAGTTTGAGGCCATCCCTCTCCTATACGAGCTTCTTGAGCTCGGCCTTGCATCGGGATAGCTCGGTCCTGGATTTCGAAGATGCTTCTCGGTGAAGCACCATGGCCTATACACAAAGAAAAGAGTCATGCTTGAAGAAATATGGACTAAACGCAAGTGTAAATACAAAGAAATTTAACTTACTTGCTTCAGAAACCACTGATCCTCGTCGAATACGAACAATGTGTCTGGCTTGGGACCATCGTCGACTCCGGTGAAGCAGTCCCGGAATATGTCATTCCCTTCGTGGAACTGTCCCACGTCGGGAGTACCCAAGGCCCGAGTGTAGCGACCAAACACACTCATGCAAGTATACGTAGCCATAAAGTAATAAAGTAGTGAGTATAGTATCGTTCCCACGAAGACTTATGATTAACTTTTGACTGATTCAAACTCAAATAACTTATTGATTCAAGAGATTTCTCACAAAATAGATAATTTACTACCTAAAAATTATAATGTAATGAAATAACTAGAAATCAACCACAACACTTAAACAATTTGGAATAATAATCAATGGGAGATAATATTACAGGGTCACGGGTTAGTTAACAATCGTGTTGCGTTCTCAGCTTAAAATGACTAATTGATTTGTCCGGATTGTTGATTGATAGGGTTGATATTAGTCATAAGAATATGTCGAGTTCTTACTCGCCTATTCAAGCTAACTTAATGCCTATATGTCTATGGAATTAAGATTAACAAGAATTGCATTTATACTTCCTGTATTTCAACCAAGCAAGGCAATTAGGTATATTTCTATCCTAACCGCGAATTTGTTCCCCGATGCCCGGGTTCAAGAACTTGCTCTATTTAATTCTATATGCAATCTAGAATTCCCACTTTCGAGTTCAACTCTAGATTTGTAGATAGTATTTCATTGTTAGCTACTCAGCAAAATAATAAAAAACAAAATTAAATAAACAACCCAATATGATCAAATCAACTTCGTTAAATTAAACTTCAAACATCAACATTCATGTATCACCCATGACCCTAGAACAATAAGGTTCTTACCCACTCATGTTCATACAATCATCAAATAATTTCCAAGAATACATAAAAATCAAGAAAAGAAGGAAAAATGAAGAACTCAAGACGAATTCCGTGGTTTCCAAGATTTGTCATGGTTTTTTCTCGCTTCCCCAATATGTTAGATGACCTAAAAGAGGCGTTTTTGGCTTATATATTGCGTACAAAAGTCGTGGGCCAAAGTTCTCCTATTCCTAATCCAACTCAGCTTCAGGGATTGATGTTGGGGTGGATGCTTTGCATCCACCTCGTCCTCCACTTCTCAGCTTCGTATGCTTCGCATCCACCCTTTGTTCCTCCATCTCAGTTGTGCCCAGGTGCGGATGCTAAGGCGGATGCTATGGTCCGACTTCACTGCTAAGGATGCACCAAGTAACCTTCTTTCCAAGGTTGGATGCGACGCATCCACCCTCTTCTCCTCTAGTTGGAGCATATTTTCTTCATATTTTGGCTCTCCAAACACCCTAAATCATCACACGCAACTCAATTAGTCATAAAACCAATAATTAAACCATGTTGGGCATTTTTAACACTAAATAGCAACAAAAAAAAGTGGTTAAAACATGGGCAAAGTAACATCAAAACATATAGAAATATGCCCAACATCACCACCCCACACTTAAACCTTTGTTCGTCCTCGAGCAAAGTAAAATCAACCCACAACCAATTGAACAAAATTAAGCTTATCACTATCACGCCACACATTTCAATTACGCTTAAGCACCCATGACTTTTGTTGATACCAACAATTAGCCCCTTGCATAGGCATTTTCAGACTTTCTTCTCCATGTTAAAAACATGCCAAGCACGTTATTGAACAGTTCAACCCAATCAAATAGCAAATTCGGGACATCTCAACCTCAGAAACTGACTCCTTAGCATAACTACTTTCAGCCCAACTTACTCATTCTAACTGAAAAGTTTAATAAAGTCGCCTATCCATCATGAAACATATGCCCTCACCACAAAACAAGGAAAGATAGTATGCACACTCAAATAAAATTTGAACGTAATTTAAGGACTTCAAACAATAGAAGAATTCTCTCACTCTCTCAAAGAAGTTCACATGCGCACAAAAGGTACCATATGCTTTCCCTTAATGTAAATCTCTACTAATGTAAGCTTGCTCGATCTAAAATAAATTAGGACTTTTCATGGTTGTAATGTGGGCTAAGGGACAGGTAGGGTATATATAGGAATAGTAGTTCACCCTCCTAAGCACTTTAACACATCACATACTCAACTTTAAGCGCAAATTCTTCAATCCCAACTTACATTTTTCAGCTAAAATCACTCCCAGCAAGGTTCCTTTTTGTTTTCTTTCATCACTACTTTAGTTTATACCTCAATAGCAAGAACAAGATGTCAATTTATTCTCTTTTTTTTTCAGATTTTCTTTCTTTCTACACTTCTCACTGGTGGTGTATTATTTTACAGAATAAGTGTACCCTTCTTTTTTTTTCATTGGTTCCACTCAAGCGACCCAAATCCCCTCTTTACTTCATTTAGCGCTCATTTCACAATTAAAGTGATTCAAGAGGTAAAAGGATCAAAAGTCTCAATTAAGAACAAAAAGGGTATAGGCTTGTAATATGGGTGCCAAATAAAAAGTCTACAGGCTCAAAATGGCTTACTAGGGATGATTTTATTTGTGGTAGCATTATAGTTCAGAAGGATCAAAGAAGGCCTAAAATCATATTTCAAACCGAGCAAAACCTAGGATTTCGCTTCAACTCACATATCGGGCAAGTTCTAGACACAAATGTACTACATGAGACTTATACAAAAATCTCAGCACACATTGGCACATGATTTGCTTAGAATGGCTACATTTCAACTTTCAATCAAAGCAAGTACGGAGTTAAGCCACAATTTTAATGTACATAGCACAGCAGTTAGCACAGGAGTCAAGACAATGAGCCTAAGCGTCAAAAAAAAACTATTCAACTTTTCAAGGAAAAAATAGTTCTCACAAACTCATGGAGAAAGTTTTAATCCCACATGCTCAGGTCTAACTCTGTTAGTATCAAACAAGTCAAAGAATGTGATGAATTTAGTCTGAGTCTTTACATCCTAAACAAAAAACTAATACCCGATTCAAAAATTCATCCCTTGGAAAAGAACCGATGGACAAATAAAACCCAATGGGGATTATTACCAACTAGACTAAATTTACTAACTACTCAAGGCTATTACTCTATTTTTGTGCTTTTCTTTAGTTTTCTGTAAATCTCCTAATACTAACACTAATTTAAAGAGTCAACTGAAAATCTTTTTGTATTTTTCTAAGGACCTTAATCCCTCGAGAGAACTGTCTAGTAGTCCGTCGTTGGGAAAAGTCCTCTATTTTCTAATTTATTTATTTTTAAGTATACTTACTATGACTAGACACAATAATAGACTGAAAGTTACTCCATATAGATGAATTTACTAACTATTACAGGCCATTAATCCAGTGAATATTACAGCCCCAGCAGTATCAAAATCAACAAAAATTGTAACAGTTAAGTACATTCATCCACACAAAAAAAATATGAATAACCCCCCACCCCACACTTAGAATTGTGTGTTGTCCCCAATGCACACAAAAAAAGTAGAGTAGGGTGAGAGAAAACTCCCTCAAGTCAAAGTAGAAGGCTCTTCCGCAGTCTGTGGAAGAGCATCCGCATCCATGGGGCCCCCTCTGGCCTAGCAATATCATCCTCACGAATGGGGAGATCGTTCACAGTCCTATCATCACCAACTAGAGCTGAGTCTGTAGCAGGTGCTACAGCGGCCTCAGTAGGCATGGGGTGTGGAGCCTCAGGGACTATAGGAGGTGGAAGGTCCAGCAGTGGACGATGCAAGCAGCTGTGAGATGTCTATATCTGCATGTTGAACCAAATCACAGAGGAGTAATGTTACCTCCCTCATCATCGTGGCCTGCTCAGCCTGGACTCGGCTTAGATCCGCACGAGTCTGACTCAACTCACCTCTGGTGACACTTAACTCTGCACGAGTCGTTATCAACTCAGCCATGTTCTCTTACATATCAGCTTGCATCTGCTCAAACAACTGTTGAATGGTGAGCTTAGAAGTCCTTCCCTTGTTCGGCTCTAGTACATGAGTAACATCATATGGTCCTAGAGCTTTAGCCTCAATATCGTCATTCTCCTTTTCCCGTAGTACTCCCATATCTTTCAAGTAAGTCGATAGGGTATTTGCAAAGAACAACCTCCACTTGTAGTTCATCCTGGAGCACTGCATTTGGTCATGCATGATGGTTCCCAAGTTGAGCGGTATCCCCTCTAATAAAGCATACAATACTAGTGCTCGGTGTCGCGGGACATCAGTTTTGTGTTGGCATGGCATCAAGCGGTTGCATATGAAATTTAGAACCACAAGTGCTAACGCGCTCATAAATTCTTTTGCAAGAGAATGGTACTCCATACTCCCATGCCTCCAAATCGCATCCTTCCTGGTAGGGCATAGGACAGACTTAATGTGTGTATAATCTAGTGCTTTGCATATAGAGTCAGACCTATCCGTTAGTGTGTGTGGCACCCCTAAGAAATCGTTCAGAGCTTCAGCTGAGACATTAATATCCACCCCTCGTACTCTCACAACACTGCCCCTGGAGTGACGCCAATTGGCGTAAAGCTCTCTGACGATAGTGAGGTTGGCCTTGTCGTGGCCTTTCAAAATAGGTCCCCATTGTTGCACCTCTCGAATTGACTTTAGAAAATCTGGATAATTTTTCTTAAGTGCTCCAATGTTGATTGGCTTTTCCGAAATGTTCTTCCTTGAACCCAAGTTCTTATTATAAGCTCGGAATGCCTTTTCATTGACAAAGTTCTTCTCCCAAGCAGCTCGGTCTATTGGTTCACCCTCATCTTCGTCACTCATGTCGGCATGTGGGAGCTCATTATCTGAATCAGACTCGGACTCAGATTCTGCAGTAGTCTTCTGCTTCCCTTTATCATTCGGGTCACTATACTTGGAAAATTTGCTCTGGTTCAGCACAGGTTCTCTGATCACTATCCCTTTGCTTAGAGGACTTGATTATATTGTTGTAATACCCCTCTTCACAGTCCTCCTTACTAATGGTTCCTCCTCTTCTTGCTCTGATTCATCAATTAACTGCCTAATCGGAGGTTCCTTCTCTTTCTCAGTCCGCTTCCTTTTTCTCTGTGGAGTTGGAGCACCTGTTGCCTTTCCGGTAGGATTTTTGGGCGGCTACTTGTTATTAACTCTTTCTTGTTGCTTAGATAGTTTGCTCGTTGCCACCATTCTATAAACCTAAGTACCTACAATGCAAAGAAGTCAACAATTAGTGTATATAATAGTGAAGTTCAACTACAAAGAAGTTGTGCAACAGCTTGCACTTCCAGTCATTCGCTTAGTCATGCCATTCAGTACTTCATTAACCTATAGCTCATGGTTTTCAGCAGGGATCAATCAACTGATACTTCTCTTTAAATTCACAAATGATCATTTCACTTATAGATATCATTATGCACAGCATGAGGTTTATCAGAGTGGCGCTCACTAACCATGTTCAATTACACATAGCAGCTCACTCGACCCCACACTTAGTCTCACGACATATTAATACGCATAGAACTCACATAATTCAATTTGAGTAACACTTTACAATTCAAGAAGTCTAGCATGTGCCGGATGTTCAATTTATTTGGACAATCTAACATAGGCTCAAAAGTTTCCGACAAGGTTGTACACAATCAAACAAACAACCCCACACTTATTCACTAGCATATACTAGTGTCGCTCGAGTACTCAGACTTCGTCGGCGCCTAAATTTACCTCACAGGCAATTCGTCGAACATGTGGTATGCACAATTTTTTTTTTGCCTATTTCTTTCTATCAATTGGGCAAGTCGATTACCCTCCCAAAAGTAACGAGATAAAGGGAATTATAGTTTATCATATCGCAACCATTACAACCAACAAGAACGACAGCCCCAGGCTTAAAATTTTTCTCAGTTCCCTTTTTTTTTATCACATGTATGATAATCAAATTAGTGAAACCTAACCTAGGGGAATTTGGGGCAGGGAATCTGTTGCTACCAGCGAGAGAGAGAAGAGAGGAGAGTTAGGAAAGGAGAAGAAAAGCAAAGAGAGAAGAGAAAATACTTGTTGTCGTCGAGGTTTGAAGGTAGTGACGGTGCGACGGGTTGAAGGGAAAATATTGAGGGAGGGAATTTAGGTGGTTCAAGTGTTTTAAAGCAACACTTACCTGGGATGCGAACTTGGAGGCAACGCGTCCCAAGTGCTTTCTCTGAACATTTTGTGGACGCTGTAGTGGACGCTATAGGCAGATTTCACTGCCTTAAGTAGTTAGTCCGTCATTTTTCACGCTGAGGGGGATGCGACGCATCCACCCTGTTTTCCCATACCTGGAGCAATTTTTATTTTTATTTTCTTTCTTTCTTTTTTTTTTTTTTAAAAAAAAATACATACAAAAACTAATTCCTACAAAGATAAAAGTTAAAGGAATTCCTAGAAAAAAGAAAGAAAACACAGAAAAAAAATCAAAAATACAGAGCAAACGGGAAAATGGACAAACTACAAAAACAAAAGAAAATATTTGGGTTGCCTCCCAAAAAGCGCCTGATTTAACGTCGCGGCACACGCATCACGTTCTTCACGCCTCAGCCAAATCCATCGAGGTCTTGTGACGTGCAATGTAACCATCCCAATAGTATTTTACTCTCTGGCCATTTACCAAGAATGTCGCATTGAAACTCGTATCACGCAATTCCACTGCTCCATGAGGTTTCACACTAACCACTTCAAATGGACCCGACCATCGAGATTTAAGCTTTCCAGGAAAAAGCTTTAGCCTAGAATTAAACAAGAGAACTTCTTGACCTGGCTCAAACTCACGATTTTGGATATGCTTATCATGCCACCTCTTGGTCTTTTGTTTATACAATTTGGCATTTTCATACGCATGTAATCGAAACTCATCAAGCTCGTTGAGTTGTAGCAACCTCTTCTCACAGGCCAAGTCCATCTCCATATTTAGCTTTTTCATAGCCCAATAGGCTTTGTGTTCAAGCTAAATAGGCAAGTGGAAAGCTTTACCATAAACCAACTTGTACTGAGAAGTACCTATGGGGGTCTTGTATGCAGTACGATATGCCCATAACGTGTCATCCAGCTTCCTGGCCCAGTCCTTTCTATTCCCACTTACTGTTTTCTCCAAAATCTGCTTTACCTCTCTATTTGAAACTTCTACTTGACCACTTGTTTGGGGATGATAGGCAGTGGAAACCTTGTGCTTAACTCCATACTTTGCAAGAACATTATTCAGCAATTTGTTACAAAAGTGAGTTCCCCCGTCGCTTATGAACACTCGTGGAGTCCCAAAGCGTGTGAAGATGTGCTTCTTTACAAAGCTTACCACTACCTTTGTGTTATTAGTAGGGAGAGAAATGGCCTCCACCCACTTAGAAACATAGTCGACTGCCACCAACATATACCTAGAATATAGGAATGGTCCCATGAAATCAATCCCCCAAACATCAAAGAGTTCTACTGCCAGAATATTTTGCAAGGGCATCTCGTGTTTCCTCGTGATAGTTCCGGTTCTTTGGCATCTGTCACAATTTTTAACAAAGGCATGTGCATCTTTAAACAATTTTGGCCAATAGAAACTTGATTGTAGAACTTTCTGGGCGGTTATATCCCCACAGTGATGACCTCCATATGGCGAAGCATGGCAGTCATGCAGTATAGCATTCATCTCTTCCTCAGGAACACACCTTTGCACCAACTGATCTGTGCACTGTCTATATAAGAATGGATCATACCACATGTAGAGCCTCACATCATGTAAGAATCTTCTTCTTCTGTCAGGTGTCAATTCTGGTGGTGTCACCCCAGTTGCAATAAAATTCACAAAATCTGCATACCATGGGACTTCACCTGAGGTGACTGCTAATAACTGCTCACCGGGAAATATTTCTTTGATTGACCCTCCTTCCGCTACATGGCTCCGATTTTCAAGTCTGGACAAGTGATCAGCTACTTGATTTTCTGTCCCTCTTCGATCTCAGATCTCTAAGTCAAATTATTGCAGGAGGAGGACCCAACGAATAGGCCTCGGCTTGACATCTTTCTTTTCAAACAAGTACCGGATAGCTGAATGATCTGTGTAGACGATGACCTTGGTCCCCACTAGATAAGATATGAACTTGTCAAACGCCCACACCACTGCAAACAACTCTTTTTCAGTAACTGTGTTGTTCATTTGGGATGGATTCAGAGTTTTACTCACATAGTAAATGGAGTGAAAGATTTTATTTCTCCTTTTCCCCAAAACAGCTCCAATTGCTATGTCACTTGCATCGCACATCAACTCAAATGGCTGCTCCCAATCCGGAGCAATAATAATTGGTGCAGTCACCAACTTCCCCTTCAGCTCCTCAAATGCTTTAAGACAAGCATCATCAAACTTGAAGGGGACATCTTTCTCTAGAACCTGCACAAAGGAGAAGAAATTTTCGAAAACTCTTCAATGAAACGACGATAAAAACCTGCATGGCCCAAGAAACTGCGAATGCCTTTGACGGAAGTCGGTGGGGGCAATTTTTCAATAGCTTCCACCTTTGCTTTATCCACCTGCAACCCATTTGGACACCTTATGCCCCAGGACTATACCTTCACGTACCATGAAATGGCACGTTTCCCAGTTTAGTAAAAGGTTTGTCTCTTCACACCTAGCAAGCATTTTATCAAGGTTTGTTAAGAAATTATCAAAAGAACATCCAAATACAGAGAAATCATCCATGAACACTTCTACAAATCTTTCGATCATGTCAGTAAAAATAGCCATCATACACCTTTGAAAAGTCGCAGGTGCATTACAGAGACCAAAGGGCATTCTCTTGAACGCATATGTGCCATAGGGAACGTGAATGTAGTTTTCTCTTGATCCTCTAGGATATAATAATCTGATTATACCCCGAATAACCATCTAGGAAACAGTAGTATTCCTGGACATCTAATCTATCAAGCATTTGGTCAATAAAGGGGAGGGGAAAGTGGTCTTTCGGGTGGCATTGTTCAATTTTCTATAATCTATGCAAATTCTCCACCCAGTAACAGTTTTTGTAGGAATTAAGTCATTATTTTCATTAACCACCACAGTCATGCCCCCTTTCTTAGGTACACATTGAACAGGGCTTACACATTTGCTATCAGAGATTGGAAATACAATACTTGCATCAAGCCACTTAATCACTTCTTTTCTTACCACCTCTTTCATGATTGGATTTAGTCGGCGTTTTTGTTCTAAACTTGGCTTATGTCCTTCCTCCATGAGGATCTTATGCATGCATAAATATGGATTAATGCCTTTAATGTCAGACATTGTCCACCCAATTGCTCATTTGTGCTCACGTAGCACTCTCAATAGCTTTTCTTCCTGCAATTTAGACAAGTCAGAAGAAACAATAACATGTAAAGTGTCAAAACTACCTAAATAAGCATATTGAAGGTGAGGGGGTAGAGGTTTAAGCTCCAATTTTGGAGCTTCTTCAATTGACGGCTTTGGCGAAGGCCCACTTGGCCTATTAAGGGGCTCAAATGGGTGTGTTCCCTGCATGTAAGCACAGGATGCATCTAGGATTTGCATCATCTCCTCAACATCATCATCAATCATCAAGATATCGAACAACATGAGTGATTTTTCTAGAGAGTCGTCTAGATATACACTCGTGTCAAGAAGTTGCTCATCCACCTCTAAAACAGATATCATAGAAAGCTCCTCATAGTGGCGGGGAAGTTGGATTGCTTTGTAGACATTAAAGACTGTTTCCCTCGTTGTCTACCATCATAGTCATCTTTCTCTCTCTAACTTTAATTATTGCATCACCAGTAGCCAAGAGAGGTCGTCCCAATATGATTGGAACCTGTTCATCAGCCTCAAAATCTAGAATAATGAAGTTAGGTGGGAAGATGAATTTCCCAATCTGCAGCAACACATCTTCAATCACTCCTTCAGGGTAGGCTATGGACCTATCAGCTAATTGCAACATCACAATGGTGGGTCTAGGAGCTCCCAGACCTAATTTCTTAAACAAGGACACGCGCATTAGATTTATGCTCGCCCCTAAATCACAAAGATCACGACCCACGTCAATATTACCAATTTGCACAGGGATGGGGAAGCTGCCAGGATCCTTAAGCTTTTGAGGAAGCTTGTTTTGGACCCTTGAAGTGCACTCCTCAGTAAGTGCAACTGTCTCGAACTCAGTCAATTTACTCTTGTGAGCCACTATACCTTTTATGTACTTAGCATACTTTGGAATTTCACGAAGTACATCCACCAATGGAATACTTAATTGAACCTGGATCAACATAGAGAGAAATTTGTTGAACATGTGATCATCATTCTTTTTCTGCAATATCTGAGGGAAAGGTGGTGGTGGTCTTTCAGTCTCCACTCGCTCTGAACCTGCATTATTTTTGTTTGACTCGTGTATTTCCCTAGGATCAGCTCCCCCGCAGGTATAGGCTTGTCCTTTTTCTTCTTTGGCACTTCCTCTAGTTCCCTCCCGTTTCTGAGTGTGACTGCATTAACTTGAGGGTTTTTCTCTGTATCACTGGGAAGAGCACCTGTAGGTCTAGTATTTAGATTTGCTGCTAACTGTCCCATTTGCCTCTCAAGATTTCTGAAATCGATCTTGAGCTGTTGATTGTCAAGAAACAACTTCTTTAACAAGTCATTCGTACTCTCTTCTGTTTGTTGGGGTGGCTTTTGAGGCTGATTGAAATTTTCTTGGGGCGTATACTGATTCTGATTCTGATTCTGTTGATTTCTGCCCCATGAGAAGTTAGGGTGATTCCTCCAATTTGGATTGTAAGTGTTCCCATATTGTGTATGTTGATTCATTGAACCTCTGTTTTGTTTCCCCACATAATATATAGATTCGGGATTCGTTGGGCACATGTCACTCATATGACTGTCACCACATAGTTCGCAGCAAATAGACATCTGTTTTACATGTTGCATTTGTTGTGTTTGTTTCATTGTCATTCTATTCATCTTATTTGCCAACTTTGCAATATCTGCTCTCATGGCTGAAATGTGATCAAGCTCAATCACCCCAGATGCCTTCTGTTTAATTGATCTTCTTGCGTCCCCCTCTCCTTACCAATTATTATCATTAGCAGTGAAGCTATTTAGCAAGAGTTGAATTTCACTGTATGTCCTGGCCATGCAACTACCCCCACACGTTGAATCAAGATTCATCTTTGATGTCTCGTCTAGCCAATCAACAAAAGTGTGCCCCAATACCTCATTAGTCTGACAATGATGTGGGCAGCCTCTGAGTAGCTTCTTGTATCTTTCCCAAGCCTGAAGAAGTGTCTCGTCGTCCCGTTGTTGGAACCCAAGAATTTGGCTCCTCAGTGATTTTGTTTTCTTAGTAGGGAAAAACTTGATTAAGAATTTCCTTGCCAAATCATCCCAAGTGCGGATTGAGTTCGCGGGCTCCTTTTGCAACCATTCCTTAGATTCCCCCATCAAGGAAAAGGGAAATAGTGTCATCCTGACATAGTCCTTGGAAACGTTCGGATAATTGTAGGTGTCCGTAATTTCCAAGAAATTCTGAATAAGCCTTTGCGGGTCTTCATGAGATAGACCCAGATATTGCCCTGTGGACTGAATCAGTTGTACCATGTACTGTTTGAGTTCAAAATGCCCCGTGATATCAGGCTTCACAATAGCCTGAGTCATATTAGCAAGATTGGGCCTTGCGGCTTCTATCACCGGACGCTCTTCATTACCTGCCATCTCTATTGGTTATGGTTAAACTACGATGTTCAACACTCTTTCTATTCTCGTTCTAGCTTCGACTTCCTTCCTCACTCTATGAAGTGTTCGTTCAATTTCTGGATCAAAAGGAAGGAGGTTGTTTGTGCTTCTACTCCTCCGCATTCAAGAGAAGAGCCTGCGTTAACACAAACAAGGCAAACTGAAAATTAAAACTTGAATAAATAAGTAATAAAAGCTCAACTCAGTCTAATAACCAATTTCTAAGTCCCCAGCAACGGCGCCAAAAACTTGTTGCGACCAAACACACTCATGCAAGTATACGTCCGTCAAGTAATAAAGTAGTGAGTAGAGTATCGTTCCCATGAAGACTTATGATTAACCGCGAATCCGTTCCCCGATGCCCGGGTTCAAGAACTTGATCTATTTAATTCTATATGCAATCTAGAATTCCCACTTTCGAGTTCAACTCTAGATTCGTAGATAGTATTTCACTGTTATCTACTTAGAAAAATAATAAAAAACAGAATTAAATAAATAACCCAATATGATCAAATCAACTTCGTCAAATTAAACTTCAAACATCAACATTCATGTATCACCCATGACCCTAGAACAATAAGGTTCTTAGCTACTCATGTTCATACAATCATCAAATAATTGCCAAGAATGCATAAAAATCAAGAAAAGAAGGAAATATTAAGAACTCAAGACGAATTTTGTGGTTTCCAAGCTTTGTCGTGGCTTTTTCTCGCTTCGCCAATATGTTAGATGACCTAAAAGAGGCGTTTTTGGCTTATATATTGCGTACAAAAGTCGTGGGCCAAAGTTCTCCTATTCCTAATACAACTCAGCTTTAAGGATTGATGTTGGGTGGATGTTTCGCATCCACCTCGTCCTCCACTTCTCAGCTTCGCATGCTAGGGTGGATGATTCGCATCCACCCTTTGTTCCTCCATCTCAGCTGTGCCAGGTGCGGATGCTGCGGTCCGACTTCACTGCTAAGGATGCACCAAGTAACCTTCTTTCCAAGGTTGGATGCAACGCATCCACCCTCTTCTCCTCTAGTTGGAGCATCTTTTCTTCATATTTTTGCTCTCCAAACACCCTAAATCATCACACACAACTCAATTAGTCATAAAACCAATAATTAAACCATGTTGGGCATTTTTAACACCAAATAGCAACAAAAAGCGGTTAAAACATGGGCAAAGTAACAGCAAAACATATAGAAATATGACAAATATCACCGAGCATCTTGAAACTGCCCATCGGAGAATGAAGGTCCAAACAGCGAGTCACCAATATTGATTATCCCAAATGAACCACTTGGGACATTGTCTTCTCTCTGAAGGGCCTCGGGGCTAGACCCTTCAGCACACCCACCGACTGATTATCACGGTGGGGGGCATCCTTACACCCAATTTCTCAGGTAATTTGCTCGGACCCTCCTCCAAAATGTCCTCGGTCCGAGATGGGGTCACCTCGAGCTCCACTGGCTCGACACTCCTGAAAGCCTCAATACTTCCCCTCTTTCGAGTCACCAGCGGGCAACTATCACCTTCACTCTTCTTCTTCCTCTCGTAGTCGTTGAACTACGTCGACACGAGGAGAAGAAGGATCGGCTTTTCACTTCCGAGATTTATTCTTCTTTGGCTTGGGGGTATCGGAAGGAGAAGCTCTTTTCCTCTTCCTCTCCTTGTTTGGCTTCGACGCCTCCTCTTCCCTAGGAGGAGGTGGCCTCATGGCCACATTTTCACCGAGACCTACAGATAAAGAGACCAAGTTAGTGAGAGTTATATTACGATAAAAACCTCAATATACAAGCTAGAAGATCTCACCGTGGTTTTAGCCTCCCATCGTCCTTTGGCCAAATCATGCCAGCAGCTTTCGGCATAAGAAGAAGTGGAGACCAGCTGTCGAACCCAGCCTTCGAGGTTCGGGATCGCACCAGGGAACCAAGGAGAAGCTTCATCATGAAAAGAGAACCTAAGTTAGGAATGGAATAAAGGAAGTGAAGCAGTAAAGTACTAGTATTGAAGTTGCACTTCCGTTTCGTGTTCCATTCCTTAGGGAATGGCATTTTGTCGACCGAAATTAGATCGGAGGTTTTGATTCGGACGAATTGGCCAATCCATCCTCGGTCTTTGTCTTCATCAATACTTGAGGACAGCGTCTTTGTGGCCCGACGCTGCATCTTTATCAACCCACCTCGATAAAGACGAGGGTTGTATAACCTTACCATATGGTCGAGGCTGAAGGTCATTCCCTCGACCTTGCTCGAAAAGAACTTGATCAGGTTGACGATGCGTCAGAATGAGGGATAGATCCGGCCTAAGGTTAGTCGATATTGGTGGTAGAAGTCGAGTATGACTGGATCTACGGGACCTAGAGTGAAAGGATAGGTATATACACTCAAGTACCCTTTCACGTAAGTGGTGATGTCTTCCTCGGGGGAAGGAACCACCACTTCCTTATTTTTCCAATTGCAGTCCTTCTTCACCCTCTCGAGATCGCTTTCCGATATCGAGTAGATGTATAGGGACATAGGCTCACAGCGACCTAAAACTGAGGAGGGACTTTCGACTTTGAAGTCGGAAGTTAGTTCGATTGGCCCCGCGATACACTCCTCGATACGAGGCTCCACCGGCGTTTTGTCACTGGCTGTCCAAGAGGAGGAAGATGAAGCCTTTCCTTTTGCCGCACAGTTTTGGAGGTTTTTTCCATTTGTATATGCGAAGGAAGTAGAAGAAAGGTGTAAGATTGGTGCCTCAGGTAAGAACAACGATGGCGTAACTGGCGGTGATGAAAGAAAGATAAGAAGGATTGGAGAGTTGAGAGTTTTTAATCAAAGCAAAGTAAAGTTTGAATCAACAAAGAAATGACATTTATAGGCTTGTGGAAACGGTTCGGTGGCACTAGTGGCCGACCGACGACTGACATGCATTGATGGTTTTGGGGAACCGAACCGACGGGACGTTTCGATCACATTCATCGCTTACGTCATGAAGACGACGTCATGATCGAGGTGCAGAGGAATCGAGGATCAAGTCGTTTCTTATCATTTCACTCTAAGAAACGCGGGGACTATCTATATACGGTTAAAATCGAGCACGTCTAACTTTATGGGCTCGAGGGTTTGCCTCGAGATTAAGCTCATGTCGAAGCGAGCTTGAGCTCGAAGAACACGAAGACCGAAGGATCGAGATCGAGAAAAATCAACAGCGAACAATGGAATAGCGAGATATCCGTGATCGACCATAGATCTCGGCGGGAATCTCAGAATGACAGAACCGCTAACGTTTATTGATATCAATCATGGATTTTGTTTCCGAAATTAGAGTTATACCTTATTTAGGATTCCTCTGCTATATAAAGAGGAGTCATGTTCATTTGTAAACAGAGACACACTTACTAAGAAATAACAATACGCTGCTCTTTTACTTGCTTACATTTTACTACTGCTCTTATTGTTCTTACTGTTCTTAACGCTTGATCTCAAGCATGTTCCAAATCGAGGTTGATAACTTGCAATGACACTGATTTGATTTTTTTAATCGTTCAATTCATTTATTTGCTTCGTCATTTATCAATTGACATTGAATCAGATCACGTATCTTTATAATCACATTACAAGTTTAATTGTTATTCATATTTCGAGATAAACGGTCATTTTACAAAAAGAAAATTCAAAATTTATATATGGAAAAGACTACAATTTGATGGGAAATTCCTAATAGGGAAGATGCAATCTTCCAGTAGGATCTAGGCTGAATAATAAATTAAAAAACAATGCTGCTTTTTGAAGATCAATGGCCAACTATCACTGCTTTCTCGAGAAATTTTCCTTGTGGAGTCCAAAATCGGCAACAGTCATCGTCACCTTTTAGAATGGTAATAAAAATAAGCTTTTGTTGAGCTTTGTAAAATTGGAGTGAGCAGCGAATAAGCTAGTTAATGGTGGTCAAACAAAGATGGATGAACTTTGTTCAAGATAAATGTCAATGGAGGTGGTGAATAAAACATGGAGAAGAAGGTGAAAGAATGTTGTCTGTGGTGGTCAAGAATGGTGGTCTAATGGTATGGAAGAATTATTGAGAAGTGAAGGAGGAGTTCGAAGTGGCGGTTGGTTGAAGGGGGGGTGGTGGAGGGGAGGGAGGGGAGGGGAGAGGAGTAAGATAGTGTTGGGGTGGTGAGGTGGTGTACCACGTGGCACCCACCAAGGTACTCGTCAAGGTGGAGGATTCTAATGGTGGAGGGATATTTTTAGACCACTTATGTAATTTCAGGCTTATTAATAGACCGAAAGTATATAAATAATCTTTTTTATATAGTAAAAGGGTATTTTTACCCTTTTTCCTTCATTAAATAATGATCTATGATAATATTTGACAAATACGACTTATGACAAGTATAATAATGGATTTTACCTATTACTTTTTTATTATTTTAATCTTGAATCGCAGTCTATAATATTTTCTATAAATGTTGACCTATAATTATAGTGGACGTTTGATGTTGAATTAGTACGAGATAATTTAGCTACTTCATTTATAGAAAACATTATAAATTATAAATTGCGGGATTATAGTGAGTATGTTATTGTTGTAAATTGGGTACTTCATTTGCTTTGAATGCTGAATCTAAATTCTAACTCTGTATTTTTATGTAAAGAAAGTACATAAAAATGCAAAGTATAAACTATTAGAACGAACCTAAGATATTAGAAACGGGCTGGACTTGTAAAGTGAATTTGCTGGAATTAAAGAGATGGGCTTGAGTTGGACTTAATTCTAATTGGGCTGGGTCTACAAATTATATAAAAAACTTTTAAGACACACACAGAGGGAAAATGTTTATGCATCTATACTCGCTTTTTGGATCATGTTTTAATTTATACCCATTTTGCAACAAAAAAATTGCAAGCGTACCCACTTTTCGCATAAACTTCAGGCATACGGGTCTGAAGTAGCAAAGGCTTTCACACAAACTTCAGCATTCTAGGCTTTTTCAAAAACTTCAACAGAAGATACTGAAGTTAATTAGTTCATTTGTAAAAACTTCAGCACTAAATAAGCTGAAGTTTTGCACAAGTATCAGGAAGCCGGCGCCTGAAATTATAAAAATTAGGGTATAGGTTAAATAATTTTAAAAATATGAGTATAGGTTAAATGGGGGCGATCAAATAAGGTGTCCGTGCAATTTCTAAGAAAAAACTATGGTATACATACAAAAAAGCTTCTAATGTATATACCTGGATAGTTTGATCAGAGTTAATTTGACGCGAGAAAATGTCATGCTTAAGCTCTCTACAATGATAAAATTATCCTAGAATAGGTGAACTAAGTTACAAGTTGTAGTTCCTCTTTTTCCTTTTGTTCTTTTATCTTTACCTGGTATTCATTACAAAACCTGCCGGTCAATGCTGTATTTATTAATGAAATAAGTTGATTAATGATTAATTTTGGTGTTGATGTCATCTATTTAAAATGCATCTTCCCCTTCCTAAAATATGTAAAGGTTGGTAAATGTAACGTTGGCAGAAGATAATAATGTGGCCTTTAATATTGCAAAATTAATTATAGGTTCGAAATGAGCTCCTTATCAAGTCTTCACAAATGTGTAACACATGGAAATAATTTCTTCAATCATTCAACCAGACGAGTAAAAGGCAACATGTTGGATTCATTTACCAACCTTTACATAATTTAGGCAAGGCAAAACTGAATGATCGAACTAACAGCAAAAGAAGGAATGTCAAACAAGAGGAATGCATATTCTTACTGCAACTTTTACTCTCCTACCAACGGAAGGGAAAGTCTATCCAGTGAGAAATATGTGATTTTATTTCTTCTCATTAAATTCAGCATAACGCTGGTTACTTCAATGAAGAGAGTTAATCTCCTCATTAGATTAGCACAACTTATACACTGTCGGCGCTGGTTACAATTTTGCGTCTTATTTTTATTAAAAAAAAAACGCAAACGTATGCACGAATATATATATTATTTTATATAATGTCGGATGTAGAATAAGAACATGTGTATTAATATGCAAAAATTAAACTATATAAAAACTAAAATGCACTTAAATTAAGTACTTCTGGTATAATAATAATAATTCCTTTATTATTAATTACAGTATAACAATCTTTGCATTACTATTCACCACATAAACAGTCCAGACATTAAGAATTCATGCAACTTGTCCCTGAAACAAAGACCCCTAAGATGGAGGCCAGAGGATGTTGAAACTATGGAAGTCTCCCATACCACAACTTATATCTGATCTGCATTTATTTCAGGGTATTGTTTTTTATAAAATCGAGTGGAAAGGAAAAATGATTACAATCTCCCAATAAAAGGTTAAAGGTCCACCAATATAAGGAAAGCGAGAAAACGATCCCGCATTTTTAGTGGCGCAATGCAAAAGCAATTTACACCTTCCTCTGGCTGTGTGCAGATGATTAGGTTCTAAGAGAATTTATTTTTATTTTTTTTGGCAAGCATCTAAACCATACTCTATTCGTCCCATTTTAACTCCTGCCTTAAGGTATAATTGATGAAATATTTTTTTTACGTTTAAAATCAAACGTGTCCTTACCTTACCGCCAAATATTCAACTCGTCGTGATCATCATGAGATCAACGAGCATTACTTCCATAATCCAACATTGACAAGGAAATCGATTTTGTATTGTACCCTAAGATAGTAACTAAGAACCTGGTAAAGCTTACATTAATTAAACACCACACGGTCGCACCAAATTAACGAGTGGAAGAATCATTTTTACGTAAGCAAAAATACTAATATTAAACACCATTCTTATAGCCTGACCAAGCTTTTTCGAAAGTTTTTTTTTTTTTTTTAAAAAGTTAACGTGTTTGGTCAAGTTTTTTGAAGGAAAAAATATTTTTGAGTAGAAGCAGAAACAATTTTTGAGAAACAAATAGAGTAGCTTCTCCCAAGAAACACTTTTATGAAAATCACTTTTGACAAAAAATACACTTTTTAAAAGCTTGGACAAACACTGATTGTTGCTTAAAAACGTTTTTCAAATTAATAAGCAAACACAAACTGAATTTTATCAAAAGTATTTTTCTTAAAAGCACTTTATAAACAGATTTTTTAAAACTTGGTCAAACATATTGTTACTCCTTAAGCCAAATATAAAAAGAAAATAACTTTCACTTTTTGTTATCTTAATTTTTCTTTTTCCTTATTTTATTTCTTTATGAGAAGGCCGAGAAGGAAAAAGAGAAAGAAATGCCTAATGAGAATCAAACATTTACATGTATAGGATACACGATAATATAGATGACCACCGAATTCTTTAAATGATATTTTAATCCAGATTTTTTCCTATAATTTAGAAACAAGGCAAGATTACTTTACTAGCTAAAATTCCTTATTTTACATAAAAGTAAAAGAAAAGAAGAGAAAAAAAAAACAGTATATTAATTTTATAAAACAATAACGAGGAATGAACATTCAGGAAGAAAGATTGGGATCATCGGAGATGGGGTCCACATCGACCCGATTATCATTAGGATTAACATAATCATCACCTTGAATCTGATCAAGCACGAGGATTAATCCCATGGCGAAAGCACCATCAAAACCAGGCTTAACTGATAAAGAGAAAACGTCCTTCCCAAGCACTACATTGGCACAAGCATCCACTTTGCGTCTAATCTCAGCCACTGATACTTTGTCGGCGTTCAAAAACGTGCAGTTCCTCTGCGCAAATGACCCTTCGATCTGATACTCTTCCATTGGATTGCTGTATACTTCTACCGTCACGCTCGATCTTCCGAGTATTGAGGATCTACGCACGCTGAATATTGGTTTTTTTCCCTCCTCTCTCTCCCCTAGGAATCCTTCCCACCTGTTATGTAGACTCGGCCTCTGTTGCCAAAAATTTATAACTGAGTCAACTCGTTTATTCAACTCAGTGAAAATTTGATATCGAACTTTGAAGTTGAGAAGGGGGAAGATTTGAATACCTTACGTCGAACAGTGAGAAGGCATCTGCCAGTGGCGTCCATGAGAACGAGTTCACCTAGGTCACGAGAGTCCGGTCCATACGTGTCGACTCGGAAAACAAGCTCGCCTTTGCAATCGTAGGCAGTGAAGCCATCGCCAGTGAAGAAAAGGGAAGTCTTGCGAACTGTGAGATTCGTCTCTTCACTGTAAAGGTATGCATCTTCAACCACAGCTTTACCCTTCATTTTCTCTTTTAAATTAAAATCTGATTTCTCAAAAATGCTTTAACAATCAAAATTAACCTTAAAGGGAAGAAATGAGATATTTATGAACTGAAGATGCCAAATGAAAGTCTGAAAAGAGGTATAAATTTCGCAAAAGCATGTGGTGTGTATTTATTACTATTAGTAAGTGGTCCTATCTATGATCTACAGTAGTATTATTTATTAATTAAAGTCTTGTTTGTACTTAGCAAATAGAGTTATTTAATTATGAAGGAAAGTGAAAGAATCTGACTAGGATGCCTCAAACTTCCAGTTTATAGTACGTGTATCAATTTTTAAATTCAGTCTATTAAAGTTTGCATGTTGCATTACATGATTAAATCAATAATAATGTGGAGATCACAAATCAATAATAATGGTATAACATTCAAAGCTAATATAATCAGAAGATATTTACAAGCACTCATCAAATACATCAGAAATTAATTGCAATTATCTTTATGGAGCCCTATCTAATTGATTATTATACAAATAGTCCCATCTAATTTAATTGCATATTCTAGAAGACAGGAAGAAACTACAATATTCTGGGGCCGGATAACTTTTTTTATACCAACTTCCTATAGCTCCCAATAGTAGGGAGATATTAATACACAAGGGGGATATTAATGCATAAGTTTGAAAAAAAACACTCAGATGAAATTTCAACCTTAAGACCAATAGAACAATATATGCAGGGCACATGATTTAAATTCATATTTTTTTGCATTTAATTTTAAGAAATGACATCAATACTTTGAAAAAAAGTTATTCAATTAAATTACATTAATCGTGTAAAAAATGCATTCTATTAGTGCATATCTATATTAATTAAAGGAATGAGGGAGAGTGAAAAAAGTGTAAAGAAGCAAGGTTGGTGCAGCTTGGTGTATGGGGCGTAGCAAGTCGTTGTCAAAGTCAGACAAGGAGACTAAATCAAAAACATTATGGAAAGTAATATACCTACTTAAGGAAATAATGATGTTTGCTGAAGAATGTCCATGCTCAATCTATTTATTCGTCATTTATTTAAACCTACTATAAAAAGAAAAGACTTTACCACCATGTAACGATATCTAAGATTAAAAAAAAGATAGAGTGGATATTTATTTTTTAAAATATAGTAGATAATGTAGTTTACTAAACCCGTTTTAAGAAATAGACATCTGTCTTACGACCTATGCATGGTCAAATGTAAATGGAAATTAAAAGATGTTGCACAGCAGAAAAGTATCTATGTTTGGATTGATCTGCACTTTCTAAATTTTGTGCTTTTAAGAACTCCATTCTTGATTTATTTAATTGGTAGCCAAGAGAGAGACACATTGCAGGTGTCACATTTTATAGGAATTGTGCAAATCAGTGCGTTTTTGCAACTGAGAGAGAGTCGGCCAATTAACTGTCTATTTTTTCTTTTTTCTTTCTTGGCCTTTACTTTCCCTTTAGGTTAAAGGGTGTTAGGGGTTGTACTTATCTTTTATTATATTTGGTTTTCTTGTCTTTTAAAAGAAAGGATAATATATTTATTATAATTGGTTTTTTTTTTTTGTAGAATTAAATTATAATTTTCCCATGTTTGGCTAGTTTTTTTTCTTGTAGGAAAATGTTTGGACTTCTATAAATTGAAGATCCTTCCTTCTCATTCAGTAGCATTCATAATGTAGCCATATGGGGTTTGAGAGTCGTGTTTAGGGGGAGAACTTTACGGGACAAGTGTTAGTGTGTCACTTGTGTTTGCCTCTTCGTGAGATTGTTTTCTCGTTATTTTGTACTCTCTTTTATTATAGTGGATTGCTCATCTCCGTCGTGGACGTAGGTCAATTGACCGAACCACGTTAAATGTTTGTGTCTCGTTTGGTATATTTCTCTTTTGTTGTTGGATTTATCGTCGTTCAAGGTTTGTTTTGCTAGCTTCCGCATGACACCTGATTATTTCGATCCTAACTGATAAGGAAACAAAAGTAAATAAGGAATATTCTAGATTTGTATATTTCCTATGTTATTNTTCATTATTTCTTAGCATTCTATCATGGTATCAGAGCCAAATCTCGATCCATCGAGTTAGGAGCTTGGAGAATTTTGTGAGACTCTCCATTGTTGAAAAGTGAATTAACCAAAGTATTTGATGTTTCCACTTATGCGATTTTACAAAAGATGATGACTACGTGTGAAATCGATTATCTTGGTAACTGCGGTCTTGTGAAGAATAAAAGTGTTGATAAAATAAAAGAAAATACTGGATCTGTTTTGAGAACAAATATTGCTCAAATCAGATCACAATGTGTTATTAAAGGAGAAAGTAAACGTGACCGGTTGCACAATAAGATGACGAGAATCCCGTGGATAATTGACACGGGTGCATCGAACCATATGACTAGAGAATTGAATAAGTTTGAAAGTGTGTGGAATATGCCACAAATACGGGTAGGTCTACCAAACGGAAGCAGCTCAACGGCTACCAAAGAGGGGTCACTAAGGCTTGACGA